>BDUI01002672.1:116252-128689 GCA_002335545.1 Apodemus speciosus | reverse complement strand
CAATATAAAGTATCTTGGTGTGACTCTAACCAAACAAGTGAAAGATCTGTATGACAAGAACTTCAAGTCTCTGAAGAAGGAAATTTTAGAAGACCTCAGAAGCTGGGAAGATCTCCCATGCTTGTGGATTAGCAAGATTAATATAGTAAAAATGGCCATCTTGCCGAAAGCAATATGTAATACCCATCAAAATTCCAACTCAATTCATCATAGAGTTAGAAAGAGCAATTCTCAAATTCATCTGGAATAACAAAAAACCCAGGATAGCAAAAACTATTTTCCACAATAAAAGAACTTCTGGGGGAATCAGTATCTCAGACCTCAAGCAGTACTACAGAGCAAGAGTAATAAAAACTGCCTGGTATTGGTACAGTGACAGAAAGGTAGATCAATGGAATAGGATTGAAGATCCAGAAATGAACCCACACACCTACGGTCACTTGATCTTTGGAAAAGGAGCTAAAACCACTGAAACTATTAGAAGAGAACATGGGGGGAAATCTGGAACACATGGGCACAGGGGGAAAGTTCCTGTACAGAACACCAATGGCTTGGACTCTAAGATCAAGAATCGACAAATGGAACAAATTACAAAGCTGCTGTAAGGCAAAGGACACTGTCAATAGGACAAAACAGCAACCAACAGATTGGAAAAAGATCTTTACCAATCCTATATCCAATAGAGGGCTAAAATCCAATATATACAAAGAACTCAAGAAGTTAGACTCCAGAGAAGCAAATAACCCTATTAAAAATGGGGTACAGAGCTAAACAAAGAATTCTCTACTGAGGAATATCGAATGGCTGAGAAGCACCCAAAGAAATGTTCAACATCCTTAGTCATCAGGGAAATGCAAATCAAAACAACCCTGAGATGCCACCTCATACCAGTCAGAATGACTAAGATCAAAATCTCAGTTGACAGCAGGTGCTGGTGAGGATGTGGAGAAAGAGGAGCACTCCTCCACTGCTGGTGGGATTGCAAGCTGGTGCAACCACTCTGGAAATGAGTCTAGTGGTTCCTCAGAAATTGGACATAGTACTACCTGAGAACCCTAGGCAAAAAACCCAGAAGATGCTCCAACATGTAATAAGGACATACACTCCACTATATTCATAGCAGCCTTATTTATAACAGCCAGAAGCTGAAAAAAACCCAGATGTCCCTCAACAGAGAAATGGATACAGTAAATGTGGTACATTTACATAATGGAATAGTACTCCGCTATTAAAAACAATGACTTCATGAAATTCTTAGGCAAGTGGATGGAACTAGAAAATATCATCCTGAGTGAGGTAATCCAATCACAAAAGAACACACATGGTATGTACTCACTGATAAGTGGATATTAGGCCAAAAGTTCGAAACACCCAAGATTCAATTCACAGACCATATGAAACCTAAGAAGAAGGAAGCCCTGCTTTTTTAGAAGGGTGAACAACATACTCACAGGAGGAAATATGGAGAGAAAGTGTGGAGCAAAGACTGAAGGAAAGGCCATCCAGAAACTGCCCCACCTGGGGATCCACCCTATATACAGTTACCAAGCTCAGGCACTGTTGTGGATGCTGGGAAGTACTTGCTGATGGAAGCCTGATATGGCTGTCTCCTGAGAGGCTCTGCCAGAGTCTGACAAATACAGAGGAGGATGCTCACAGCCAACCATTGAACTGAGCTCAGGAGTCACTGATGGTGCAGATGAAGAAGGGACTAAAGGAGCTGAGGGGGTTTGCGGCCCCATGGAGGGAGCAACAGGCCAGACAAACTCCCCCCTCCCATCCCGGAGCTCCTGGGGACTGGACCACCAACCAAAGAGTACACATGGAGTGACCCATGGCTCTGGCCACACATGTGGCAGAGGATGGCCTTGTTGGACATCAGTGGGAGGAGAGGCTCTTGGGCCTGAGGGTGTTCAATGCCCCAGTGTAGGGGAATGCCAGGGCTGGAGGATGAGAGGGGGTGAGTGGGGGAGCACCCTCATAGAGGCAGGGGGAGGGGAGATGGGATAGGGGGTTTCCGAAGAGAAGACCTGGAAAGGGGAAAACATTTGAAATGTAAATAAAGAAAATATCCATAAAAAAAGAAATAGGTAAAAGGCACCACATGGTTCTTTATATTAGTTATAAACTTATACAGACCTAAAAAAAAAAAAAGATGATGATGATGCAGGAAATGTTATCCACACTGGAAGAAATGGGAGGGGCAGTTATATTCTTGAGCATGTATAAAAGCAGATGTGAATTTATAAGGCCATAGCGTTGGTGCCTTTTATCTGGGCTGTCTATTTAATCCTACACACCTTTCTACCTGTGTTCCATCATACCTATACTTGATACCCCCGTTTGTGAGTAGATGGTTGAACTTTAATAAAAGTTGGCTTTTGTTTTTCGGGGAAAAAACATTCTGGGTATGAATAAATTAATACTATTGAACTGTTAAACAATAAAAGAAAGAATAGGGGACCCCATTGCCTTCCAAGCAGCATCCTGGGAGTAGATCTCTTGAGCCTCGCATGTCTAAACACTATGTTGCTATAGCTCGTCATGTTTGTGTCACTCGAGAAACATAGTAATACAAAGGGCTAAAGGGCTCAGTTAGAGAACAGTCCCTGAAGCCAGGCTACAGTCATGACCCTGGTTGGCATTTAGCAGCTGTGTATCTTTGGGCAAGTCACGTAGCTTCACTGTTCCTACTTTCTCACTACATTGCATTCAGAATCGGATGGCTTCACCCCCGTGAAGCATGCAGAACAGGGCCTTGTGGTCAGGGACCTGTTTCTATGTGGTTGTGCTAAGAGCAATGCTCTTATGATTCATTTGAGTGAACACTTTTCTCTTTGTCATTGTTTGATCCTGTCTCTTAGTTACTGTGAGTTATCACTGACCTGGGATTGGGGAATGGAAAGAAGTGACTGGGCTTAGGATATTTGAAAGAAAGTAAAATGTCTCCTTCCATTTAGACCTGGAAAAAGAAAACACGATTTTCAGGGTGGACATCATGAACTTGAAATTCAAGCTTTGTTGTGAACATGAACCCTTATCCAATTCCCCTGGCAGCAATCCCTGACACTATTAATGATACTCTGTTATGTTTGCAGACAGGAGCCTAGCATAACTCTCCTCTGAGGCTTCATCCAGCAGCTGACTGAAACACGCAAAGACCCACAGCCAAACACTGGATGAAGGTTGGGGACTCTTGTGGAAGAGTTGAGGGAAGGACTGAAGGCCCTGAAGGGAATAGGAATTCCACAGGTAGACCAACAGAGTCAACTAACCTGGACCTTTGGGGTTATTGAAAGATCTTGCCTTACCTTCCCCCCCCCCCCCCCCTCTCTGCTCTGAAAGGTTGTCAGCCCCACCCCATCTTTGGGAATGCAGTTATGCCCTGCCCCCTGGGCTGGCCTTCAGAATGATATGATATAAAAAAAACCCTTTCCGCTGTGCAGGCTTTATTGGTTTTCTCTGACCCTGCGTGGTTATGAGCGGCYGATCCCAGTATACTGGTTTCCTTTTTAATAAAGAAATCCTCATGYGGTTGCATCGAGAYYRTTTCTCRTGAGTGATTTGGGGTGTCGCCTTCCTAGGGATGGGGTGCAGGGTGCACCCCCGTGTTTTCGGACTTAACATTATCAGAGACTGAACCACCAACCAAAGAGCATACACGGGCTGTACCTAGGCCTCCCTGCTCATATGTAGCAGGTGTGCAGCTTGACCTTCAGGTGGGTCCCGAACAACTGGAGCTGCCTGTCTGTGGGATATGTTCTTTTAGTTGGGCTGCCTTGCCTGGCCTCAGTAGGAGAGGAAGCACTTAGCCTCACAGAGATTTGAAGTTCCAGGGTGGGGCATACCCAGAGGGGGCCTCCACCCTCTCAGAGGAGAAGGGGAGGGGATGGAATGTGGGAGGGGGTGACCAGCAGGGGGACAGCAATCAGGATGCAAAGTGAATCAAAACAATTTAAAAAACAATTAAAACCAGGCAAGCAAACAGAGTGGTGAGGCCTCACCAGGGGCTGACTTTGGACCAGCTGCTAGGAAGATTAGGAGGGAGGAAGGGAAAGGAAGGGGGGAAAGAGGGAGGGAGAAGGGGAGGGGGAAAGGGGGAGAGAGGGAGTGTGTATTGTGTCGGTGGGGGGAGAGACAGAGACAGAGAGACAGAGAGATAGAGAGACAGGGAAATGAACTTATGAACCTCCCTGAACTCTGCTGTGAGGTCACAATGTCTTTCATATACATGGTAACTGTCTCCTCGGTGAAAGGAGTGCAGGGAAGACTTCAGCCTGACCGCCTATTTTTAGTCAAAGGTAACTGGTTCTTTTTTTTTTTTTTTTTTTTTTTTTTTTTTTTTTTTTTTTTAAATTAGATTACAAAGTACCGGGTTTCCCTCTATCATTTCCACCAGCTCTTCCTATCTCCCTGTTCCCATCCTTGGTTGCATTCTTCCCACCCCCAGGGTTTTCCCTTCCACTTCCATATCGGTTGTTTACTATTGCCCGCTCTACGTATATTGTATGAAGCCCCTACCCCTCTCATTGACCTCCTTGTCTTTTCTTGGCCTCTATGAGTAGGAACTGTTCTATACACTTCTCTAAAACTTAGAAGCTAGGATTCCCATATGACAGAGAACATGTGGTGCTGGGTTGTCTGGGTCACATTATCTCATTCAGTAAAATGCGTTCCATTTCTATTCGTTGACTGTGAACTTTATCTTTTCACCTTTTTTTGCAGCCTGTATATATGTACCACATTTTCATTACCCACTCGTTAGATGGTGGACATCTATACTATTTCCAATAGAGCAACACCAAACATGAGCAAGTATCTCTAAAGTAGGATACAGAGTCCTTTAGGTATATGCCCAGGAGTGCTATAGCTGGATGGTATGGTAGATCTATTTTTTTTTTTTTGAGAAACATCCACACTGACTTCCATAGAATTTGATGGAAGTTTGCACTTCAACCAACATCCTGGCCAGCATTTGTCAGCTGTTTTCCTGATCTTATGACTTGGGTTAAGTTAGATCTCAAAATGGTTTCATTCACATTTCCATGATAATAAAGAATACACATTTTGAAAATATTCATTGGCTATTTTTTCTTTTGAGAGGTCTCTGTTCAGTTTATTAGCCTATTTTACAAATTGGGTTAGGTATTCTTTAATGGGCCAAGCAAGATGGTCACTGAGTAAATCCTCACGCAATCTCTCCCCAGACATAGCAAGCAAAGTAGATATTACACACCAAAATAACTTCACAAGGGCTAAGGGAATCAAGTAAGAGAATGCCACATCTGCTTATAGTATAACAAAATTGAGAGACTTGCCCAAGAAAATGGCAAGAAAAAAAAATGTTTCCCTGTCACTCCCTTTGCAATAGCTACTTTTCTCTTGCTTGATCAAATGCCATGACCAAAGAAAGTTACAGAAGAAAGAGTTTATTTGAGGTTCTGGTTTCAGAGGCATGAGTCCATTATGGGGGCGAAGGTGGGGAGAGGTGACGCATGGTGGCTAGAGGGCATGGCAGCAGTAACAGGGAGCTGAGATCTCACATCTTCCGGCATAAGCTGGAAGCAGAGAGAATGAACTAGAAAATGGTTTGAAGCTTTTCATTTTATACTCTGACCCTCAGAGCCTCAGTGACACACTTTCTCCAGCCAGGCTGCACCACTTAAATCTCCTCAAACATGGCATGAACAAGGTACCAAGTGTTCAACCACTGAGGTCTATTTTCGATACTTCTCATTCAGACACTTACAACTTTTCTCCAGATCCAAGAAAACCCCAGAAAGAAACACTTACCACTTGGAGGGAGGGGTGAGAAAGAAAATTAAATCTAGGCTTTAGACTTGAAATCCAGGATTAGGCATATCGCAGTGACACTCTTCTAGAAAAAGTCCCACAATGCCTGTTTTGTTAGGTTAGTACCTGAAAACGAAGCCATTGTAAAAGTGTATGGCAGGCAGTAGAGACTCTGCTAATTATCACCACTTCAACCTCAGGCTGGAGAGTGGGGAGGAGAATTCCACCTGCTGAGGAACAAGGCAGGGAATCTAGGTCAGGGATCTGTCTAAGAGTCCAATAGGAGGATCAGTGTGAGACCAAGATTTTAAGTAAAAAATGAAGGTTGTGTAGGTAGTCCAAAGCTCAGACAGAGCTTGTAAAGCCACGATCCCATGGAAATCTGTGTACCTGTAGGACAGACCTGAGTTTCAATTGCATCAGTTCTACCTATAAAGTAGGCTTGGGAATACCTGCCCTACCCTGAGAAAGTCCAAGCCCCTCTGGATGATACATAGGAGTGACTGAGCTTAGCTTTTGTGGCCAAGGGACTGTCTCCACTTCTGCCCCAACTTCTGCCAGTACAGCTATTGCCAGAGCAGTACTAGTATACAAGAATCCTGAACTGCCCCAAGACTAATCCCAGATTCACCATCCTGTGCATCAAGTGCAACTGATTTGTGATTAGGCCTGCACCACTGCTATCTGTGATGATGATTTTGCAGCTTCTCACAACTCATGAGATACACACCACCCCAAGATGACTAATATTCTGCTTTCACCAACAATATACCAAGTTTAGGCAACATAGTATAGTGCAAGGCTCCCCTCACAGAAGAGTAGCACAAAGTAAAAAGGCATGTAAGTCTTTGCCCTAGAGCCTGCTTAGTTGCTGAAGCCACACATGGAAAGGTCTTCCAGCCCCTGTAACCAGTTCTGCCTGAGAACAGAGCCTCTGGTGCGGCTCCTGTAAGGGAAGGCACAGCCTCCGTCTACTGGGCTTACCATTCCACCACTTGTAGCTAGTTCCAACAGTCCTGGGTTACGGGGCTAAGGAACTGGCGACCCTTTGAAGCACAGTTCTTGTTCCTCACCCGCTGTTCTGCCAGTCTTCCTGGGCAGTGGTCTCAGAGAGTGACACAGCTAATGGCTCTGGCGGATGCAGGAGCTTGTGGCTGGTCCAGTGACAAGAATTCTTAAAAAGTCTACCCTCAAGTCAATAACTGTAAAAAAAAAAAAAAAAAAAAAAAAAGGCCCCCAGGAAATCCACTACAGGGACAGACAACTCTCTCTAGGTACTCTGCTGCTCGTTTTTTGTTTTGTTTTGTTTTTTTTTTTAATGGAAAAGCTCAACTTTGCCTACAATACTGAAACAATGACAATACACCATGACTTCTGACAGCTCTGTACCTTGGTACAATATAGTGCTAGGATAAAGCAAGTGACTAAGAATCCTTATGATTTCTTTCTTTCTTTTTTTTTAGTTAATCAAATATATTTATGTATTTGAAACTCCCAATTACATAATGCCAATTAACAATGATAAAGTTTTATCCTAATATTTCTAACCTCTCAGCACACCAGAAGCACATCTGACACCATCTGGATCTACAGGTCTCCTCTTTTGCTCCCTCRGGCAGCTCCCAGGCTCCCTTTCTCTTTCCCTCCTTCTCTTAGCTCCTCCTCCTCTCTCCCCCACCCCAATCACTGGCCTCTCACTGCCTCCATGTGAATGGGTAGGAAATATCTTGCATCATGCCTGATCTTACCTTATGATTTCTTGAAAGACAGGCATAGACAATACCTGATTCTTTGGTGCCAGATGATGTCATATGCCAGGAAGCAGCGCCAGCTTTCAGAAAACCATGACACAACATGCCAGAAACTGACCAGGCAATAACCAGTGCAATAGTAACCTCAGAGGACTTAAAACATTTGTTTTAAGGAATTCTTTTAACTCAATAAGCTTGAAGAAAACAGAGAAATGTGTCATTATTATAACAAGGAAACAACAAAAATATAGGGGCAATTTTGCCAGGAAAGAGAAGTGGGAGGGGGTTGATTGGAGAACTGACAGAGGGAAGAGGGCTTATGGGACTTAGGGGGAGGGGGCAACTGGGAAAGGGAAAATCATTTGGAATGTAAACAAAGAATATAGACAATAATTAAAAAAATAAAAAAGATGAAAATTACATTTAGGAAAACTTTAAACGTGATATGGACTCAGAATAGACAGAAAGAGTAAGTGGGCTAGAATATAAATTACTTGGAAATATAGTTTGAGAAGAAAAAAAGAGAAACAATGCTTACTGGTACTTTGGGAGACAATATTAAAGAAGCAAATATGTGTGTTACTGGGGTTTACCCAAGAAGTACCCAAGAATGCCAAAGGATCAGAAAGCTTATTTATGGATCAGAATAATCAGTACTATTTAAAGGTCCCTACTTCCAAAACCAATTATATAGAACACAATTTCTATAAAAAAAAATGCAGTGGCTTTCTTCAGTAGGAAAAAATGTAAAACATATTAAACCATAATAACTCCTAATTGCCGAATATATTTTGAGCAACAAGAACAAAGTAGGAGATACTATGCTACCTTACTTTAAAAGTTATTATAACACTATCGTAGTCAAATCAGTATTGGATTGAAATAAACACACACACACACACACACACACACACACACACACACACACTCATACACCCCACTGGGAAAGAACAGAAAGCCTAGAAGTAAACTCACACATCTATCACCAAATGACTTCTGAACAAAAGTGCCAAAAAAAATACTGTGAAGAAGAAACAGCCCCTTTAACAAACGGTGTTAGAATAATTGCACACAGCCCCTTGCAGATGAATGTTTGAGACCTTAATATAAGACATAACTTAATCAAACTACCAGAATAARGCACAAGGAAAATGCTTCACTATATTTAAATGGACAAGATTTTTTGGATATGATCCCTCTGAAATATATACAATGAATACAAAAATATACAAGTGGTATTATATCAACTATAAAAGCTTTAGTACAGCAAATGAACATTCAACACAGTGCAAAAATAACCTACAAAATGAGACATTGTTATTGACTATCTGAAAAGATTCTGATATGTAAACCTATAAAAGGTCCTAAAGCCAGCAATTAGACAAACCAATATACAGACAATTATATGTATCTAATTATTCATAATTATCATCTAGGATAATGACTCTTTTACATGCCATGGGCTATCGGATAAAAATCCCTGTGCCAGATGTGTATCATTTCTCTTCCAGTTGTTGGTCAGAGGAATCCCAGTCTCTCAAAACAATGCAGGCTATTGCCAATACTCTTGGGTACCAATCACAACATGAAGGTTAGAGGCTATTGTTGAAGATACCACATACTTGAATCATACAACAGAGAATTCAAGCTGGTACACTAATCTAGACATTACATCTCTACTGGAGAGCTTTCACAGTGCTTCTAGATATTATGAAGACAGCCTGGGGAGAAAAGACATCCACATTCTTACCCAGTTGTGAATCCTGAAAACTACAATAACAACCAGCCTGGTAAAATCTTCCCATAGGTGTAATAGTGGCATAAATGTTACAGAGGTAACTAAAACCACATTATGATTGGATTTAAGACCTACTGCACAGGATGCATCTCATGTTCAGTATTGTAAATCTAGTCAAGAACCTACAGCTAAAGAAGAGGTCATAAACCCTACTACCGTTATTTTGATAAATGGCATCAAAGTGTATGTGGTATCTTCAACATGTATCCTGAGACCCATAGATTAGTACATCTGTCAACTATTTTTAGAGATTTGGTTTTTGCAGTAGATAGTGACAATTAACACTGAGGTACACGATGGACCAGTGCTGAGAATAAGGAAGTGTGGGGTGTGAGGCTCTAAATGACACATCTTGTCATACCCCTTCTTCCAAAGACTCAGGGATCATTGCAAAAGCAATAGCATTAATATCCTACGTCCCAGAAGTCGTGGAGGTGTGCTGCAAAAGTGCCATTTGAAAAGAACAGGGCTTCACATAGGGACTGACAGTTGCTGTGACTGCATTCACAGGGCCTGGAGATGATCAAGCCAGGCAACATTATAGCTTGGATGAGGGAAAGTGGTAGTGGTTATGAGACAGAGGCACTAGAAGGAAGGGAATGGGGGATTCATTTGATCAAAACACCTTACAATCATATATTCAATCCCTGCCCCCAGATAACAATTTAAAAGAGAAATAAATATAGGTTTTCATGACAGTATTCACCAGACCACATGTTTGACGCAGCTCTGTCTACTTCAACACAGGCCACAGAAGGGACCTAAGGGAACAATGCTAAATGTCCTAGTAGTCACAAGAAACAGGGACTTGGAAGACATAAAATGTAATTTTACTAAATGAGGTCGATTTAATTTTACTTCCCTCTTCTTTAGGCCAGTAAACTCCAAATGTTTGATTTCATCATGTCATCCGATGTAAAGGTAATCATGGTTAATATTTCCATTACTTTGTTTTGTTACTGAGCTTTTAAGAGATTCATGTTTTATATGTACACATTTCAATTTGAAGTAGACACATTTCATATGCTTAGTAATCATAAGTGGTTAATTATGACCACACGTGTCAGTACTGGTATACACGTAAGAGCATTCATTAATATTAAATGCTGAATATGAGTGCTCTCTAAGGACATGACATTCTAGAATATAATTAATTTCCCTTTGAAAACGAGTAGATAATATCAGGGACTTAATAATATTTGTTTTAGCCTATAATTTCAGGCAGCTCTGTCCGGGTACAAACAGCCCTGCGCACCTGCATACTTCTTTGGGGTGTAATAGAAACCTTGCTTATCTTTTCCCTTCAGAATCAGTTCTCCAGAGAAAGGAGAAAATGAATTCAGTGTGAAAGGAAGAACATGTGGTATAAAGAAATTCTAAGGTGCTCTAAAACCTAGGAAATGAGGTCAACATTCAGGCAGGGGAATTGGGAATTTGCTTGCAATGTAACCCCTGGTCGGTGAAACTCAACCATGCTGCAATACACTCCCTAGGCCCTTTCTCTTCTTACTGCTTTTCTTTTAAAATACATTTAGTTGGAGAGAGAGCGAAGAGTCTCCCACTAGTAGAAATTATGCAGTTGACTTTCCCACATCTGGGGGCACCCCAGGGGTCAGTACCACTGGAGTGCAATGAGTAAACCTCACCCTGGGGAAACCAACTTCAGGATCATGGCATCATTTCTGCTTGGATACTGGCCCTACTTCAATAAAGAAAAGTTCAGAGTCAAGATCAGATTTGAAGTCCAGGATTAGGCAACATTAAACCTTTTACAGGTGAAAGATTTGCCCTCAGGTAGAAGTGGCTGAACCTTTTTTCCCACTAATCTTGTAAGTTCATATATTGACAGAAGAAATACATACATGGAGTATTTTTAAGAAATACAAGTGCATGTCTGGCCTCAGTAGGAGAGGATGCGCCTAACTCTGTAGAGACATCAGGCTGGGTGGGGGAGATATCAAAGGGGGGGGGGCTAACCTCTCAAGAGGTGAAGGGGTGGGGAGATGGAGAGAGGACAGCAATTGGGCTGTAATAAAATAAAATAATGAAAAAACATTAAAAATTAAATATAATCACAAATTGAAAAAATGTAAGTGCAGGTCATACAGCTTTTAAACACAGAAACTTTCTAAACTATGGAAAAGAGTCCTTCCACATACATCAAACCACCTAGCCAGAGATCCACTTGGTGGTTGGAGGAAACGATAAAACTTTTGCTCCTCTCGTGCGATCTTTTGTTCTTGAGACCAGTGAAGGGAGAACTTGATGGTCTAGGTGGGTAGGGAATTATTTTGGGGCCTGTGAGCTGATACAGCCAGCTGCCTAAGCAAACTGTGCTTTTCCACAATGGGTGCTCTTAGTAGACAGGAGAAATTGCTTCACAGGAACTGTAGTCCTGTAGTTTCAACACAGTAAATGTCTTTCCAGTCACCTGACATGATAGTAGTACTTCCATTTTCAGGTTTTAATTCTTATTTATGGTGCATGTTGGGAGGACTATGATGACTACTTTGACCACGGTGATAGTTTTCATTCCTTTTCTCTCATCACTCACAACAGCATCCCCACTGGCTTCAAAACAACTGCACAAATGTGTGCTAGATACTTCTAGTTACTAGAGAGGATGGCAATTCTGCCACTCCATTTAAGAAAGTCCTCTCGGTAGACGGTACCAGCAGGGTGCCATTCTCTGGGCTGCATGGTGGTAGGGGGGGATGGTCTAGAAACATTGCTCTGAAATGTAAATTTTCCATCTGTTTTGTTTCTTGAGTTCTACCACTTCTAAAACTGACTCACTAACTGTAGACTTGAGGTAATTAAGATCAGAAGCAAACAGATAAGAAATTAAGGCAGTATGCATAATGCAGATATGTAAAGAGGGTGGTAGTGCCAGGATTCTAGGAAGTAGGCTAATCAGGCTTCAATCAGAAACTCATCACTGGCAGTGAAAATTAATTCAGGATGGGAAGCAGGCAGGAAGAAAAAAGCACACACAGAATCTCCAAATCTGTCTCCATAATTCTTTCCTGTTTGGAGGGCAGCAAAGCCTGAAATTCCTCCCCTGTACAAGATGTTGACACACTACAGCCATTAAG
>BDUI01002672.1:62869-100852 GCA_002335545.1 Apodemus speciosus | reverse complement strand
ATGCATGAGCACATGTGAATGTGTACGTGTATCCCTAAATGTAACCTGTTCACTCTGTATAGTATTACTCATATGTATGTTTCAAAGCTGACCATTTCGTATTGGATATTACTCCAGTAGAATTACCCATAGTTCTTTGTGATTATTTATTTTTTATGTATATGTGTGAATGCCTGGTGCCTGAAGACTTCAGAAGAGGGAACTGGATCCCCTTGACCTGGAATTACAAGTGGTTGAGAATTTCTATGTGGGTGCTGGGACCCAAATTTGGGTCTTCTCTAAAAGCATCAAGTCACTATAATACTTCTCCAGCTATAAAATCCAAATTTAAAAAGTCATAAAAGACTAAAGTTACTATATGCACATGCACACACACACACACATCACTGGCAACTCAAACGGTGAAAATAACATCAAATTGGTTAGTCATCAGGAAGATTCAAACTATGAGACTACTACACAACCACTAAATTATACAAAAAGAATAAATTCGTATCATTTGCAGAAAGGGGGATGGGTCTGGTCATCATTATGTTAAGCAAAGTAATGCAGACTAAGAAAGACAAATACTACATGACAACTCTCATGTGTATGTGTAACAATAAATGTTTATTAAATTGAAATGTAAAAGACAAAAAGTGATCTCACCACCACTATGAAGTTGCTGCAGAGGCATTTTCTGAGGCCTCTATCCTGGCAAATGCCAAATAGAAAATAACCTCAGTAGCAAGGTCAACGTACCTTACTGCAGTGAAACTTGTTATACAGATCTAACGGGTAGACACCCTAGTCTGTCGAAATCTTCAACTATCAGCGGCAGACATTACCTTTACCACTTTTTGTTCTTGAACATAGCTACTTTGGCAGATTTTACTCAGAAACTGAAGACCTTTCCTAAAATCCAAAATTATTTTTATTGAGTTGTTAGATTGCCAGACCAAATATTTTGGCCTATCAGTTCCAACCCACACGGTGTCAGCAGAGCTATACACTACATTCCCTGCAGACACTGAGTCATTTTGCTCTTTTCCTCAGCAGACATACTTCAATTTCTTGGCTTCCATAACACTGCCTCCTGATAAGACTTTTTGGACTCAAAAAGTAACCCTCCCCCACCTCTTTATCCTTTTATTGTACTTATTTCATGCCAAAGACATAAGAATTTTACAGGTGCTAATCACTTAATTCTATCACTGCTCTAATATGAACATAAAGTAGAGAGTTTTATCATCCTCGTCTACCAGTGTTCAGTAACCTCCCTGGGACCACTCAGCTCAGTGAACAGTGCTGGTATGGAAAGCTTAGCAGTCTTGTTCTAGAAGTCTGCTCTCAACCACTTTTAGGCTTTTCCACCTAAATAAACATATCTGGGTCTATTTCTCGGTTTCTCCTTTTTAATCTCTATCAATAACAAGAAACACTGTTATCCTTACAACTACCTGGAGCCCCAGTGGGACTAGAGAATCTTCCCTGACTCTTGTCAAGTCGATAACACTTGTTTCCACTGAGCCCACATCTCCCTATTTTCTGCCATGTGAGTGGCCCACATCTAAAGACCTTCGGAAATTTTACTGCCTATGCCCAGAAAACGGCTAAGTCTTACTTCACTAAGCTCACTCCTAGGGATCACCCCTGAGGATACAAGCAATGCTCAGAAGAAGTAGGGCAGGGACATACTCCTCTATCTGTCCTACCAACTTGCCCCCGTCCTTTCTTATCATCCAGTCTCAGGCAGAGAGAAGCATCCATCCGCTGGACAAGAAAACACTGGCTCTGGTAGTCAGAGGAATGAGGAAGCTCCTGCATTCCTGTGTGGAGCTCTGGAATATGCTGTCTCGCAGCCATTCAGAATGCAATGCAGAGGTTCTCCATTCAGCCTCATCCCCAGCTAGGCCAAGGCATGACAGACCCTCGTGAATACAGTGTTCCGTGGATAGTGAACTTTAAAAACAGTCAGCTATGGCCACTGGACCCCCTGCGGCTAAAACAAGCTATTGCATTTTCTCTTTGCTAACAAGACAGACATTCTAAGCTGTATTAATCATCTCAGTGGCAATGTTTCTCAGTAACCCTCCCCCACCTCTTTATCCTTTTTTATTTTCAAACGCATTATTCTGTGCTTACTATAGTTAAAAGAAACTTTTGTTAATTGAGAATTTCAATAACCACAGCCTTCAATTAGCTCTTATTTTATCGTTCTACCGATACTCGGTTTTTAGATAAAAAGACATATAAGTTAAATTGATATACTTGATATATTATTAGTGGACAAAGATCCTGTATTATTTACTAACATCTGGCATATAGTACATTAAAAACCTTTTTGGCTATAATGAATACCTGAAATAACCAGCTTTAAAAGATAAACGGTTTATTTTGGAGCATGTGGCAAGGTAGTACATCACAGCTGGGAATATGTGGTAAAAAAAAAAAAGACAACTTTCCTCAAGAGAACAAAGAGAGGGGTAAAGACCAAGGATCCAGTATCTCATTCAAGGGCATTCACCCATGATGTAAATTGAGAGACTGGGCAGAATGGAATATAACTTTCCAAATAATGCCACAGTACCTAAACTCTACCTAAACACAGCATCCAAACTAGTTGTAGGCACTCAATAATTATGAGTTAGTAATAAAGATTTATTATTAAACCAATAAATAATATAGGTAAAACAAACGTAATTCTCTTCATTTACTAGTCCATCATCAATGTATGTATATACAAACAGAAACATTTCCTCTAATTAATGTCCATATCTGGATCCTGATCTACATGGACAATATGACACAGAAAATGTTCAGAAGCAGATAGGAACTCCATGTCTAGAACTTCAACCCAAAGGATATTAATTCTCAGAAACCCTAAAGGCAAGAACTTATTGCCCTAATTTTCTATAACATAATGAATAGCATGTGTCTTTATACTAACCATGGTATAAGACGTATTCTATTTGTTTCATATCCTTTTTCCTAGAGAAGGTTCAATTCTATTCTGAGTCTCAGTCATTGATAGATGTCTTGAAGTACAACTAGAGATGCCAGAAGTAGCTTTCAATATGCAGTAAGCAGCAAAAGCAACATATACATGAACATACAAGGATTGAATCTTTAAACTGTCTATCTTGGTCTTCCACATAATAATTAACTGAAGAATCAACTTTAATTTAAAAAGGCCACTAACATCAATGACTCCTATCCACACAAAAGTATCTCTATGAGGGCTTTCCTGGATATCATTCTCAGCACTGCAAAAATGTATTGCCTTGTGAGTCAGTTTAACTCTTCTATATATTTACCTTATTTATGAATATATAGCCATCAGTCAACTTTTCATTTTTTCACTTAACACATAGAGTGACTACAGAAAACGGGAGGTGAAAAAATATACATGCAATTCACCTTCAAAGAAAAACAACACACACATATATATACACACATATATACACACATATATATACACATATATACACACATATATACATATATACACACATACACACTTATTATCAAGCAAGGGATTAGTGACTTTTCTATTTCTGTGGTACAACATCATGAGAAAGGCAACCTACAAATGAGTTATTTTGCCTTACAGTTCCAGAGGGGTAAAAGTACATCAGGGAGGAAGGACTGCAGGAGCCAGGGGAGTCAAGGACACCAGGACGACACAGCCTGAAGAATCAAGTAAGTAGGGCCCATGGGAACTCATGGAGACTGAAGCGACAATACAGGCCCTGTATGGGTCTGAGCTAAGTCCTCTTCATATACCTTATGTTGTTCTTGTGGGACTCCCAACAATGGAAATGGGGGTGTCTCTGACTCTTTTGCCGGAGCTTGGAATCCCTTTCCTCCCACTGAGTTGCCTCTTCCAGTCTGCACTTTCTGAAGGGAGGAGTGATCCAGGGGAAAGAGAAGTGGGGGACTGGGAGGAGTGGACGAGGGGAGGCTACAGTTGAGATACATTGTAATGAGAGAAGAAATCAAGAGAAAGAAAAGAAAAAGAAAGAAAAAGTCCACCATGGCAGATAAGCAAAACATCAGCAGGAATGGTGGCTAGAGCAGAAAGCAGACGAATCAGATCTTCAAATACAAGCCCAAAGCAGAGAGCTATAGAACCTCAAACACAAAGCAGAGAGAGCTATATAGCTTCATCACCTGACTGTACTGATATACTTCCTCCAGCAAGATTATTCTACTTAAACATCCCCAAATAGTGCAAGCAACTAAGAAACAATATTCTTACGTTGTCAGACTCTCTCCCTTAATTTCTTTAACATTCCAGCAAAGTTTATGTCGATATGTGTAGTTTGCAGCTTACAAAATGATCTATGACATTAGTGTGGCAACACAACTATTTGGTAGAAAGGCAGGCCACCTCAGACTAAGCTATTGATCTTAGATCCAAAGGATTTCAGCAAAGTAACAGCTGATATTGTGAAGAAGAAGCTGCTCCACATGCAAGCACGCCCCCTGAATTTATCATTATTATTGCACAACATCAAAAAGAAACCTCTAAGCAAGAATGCAAACTCTCAGTCTAGGCATCTACAAGTCCCAAATATCCAAATGCAAAGTCGCATACATCTTGGCATTCTGGATTTCTCAATAACCTCCTATATATGTTAATAGAAATTCAATTCTGAGACTCTTGAGGTCAGAAAGAAACACACACACATACACACAGACCCACACATACACACGCGCATGAACACACACAGGAAAGAAACAGTGAAAATAAGGTAAACAGGAATAAAAAATGTAAAACAAACATTTACAATATTTAAGTCATTTTTTGAAATAGTTTTTATATTAGATATATTCTTTATTTACATTTCAAATGTTAATCCCCTTTCCTGGTCCCCCCCCCAAAAAAACCTATCCCATCCCCTTCCCCTCCCCCGGCTCACCAATCCACCCACTCCCTGCTTCCCTGTCCTGGCATTCCCCTATACTGGGGCATCTAGCTGTCTCAGGATCAAGGGCCTCTCCTCCCTTTGATGTCCAACAAGGCCATCCTCTGCTGCATATGTGTCTGGAGCCATGGGTCCCTCCATGTGTACTCTTTGGTTGATGGTTCAGTCCCTGGGAGCTCTGGGAGTCCTTGGTGGCTCATATTGTTGTTCCTCCTATGGCACTGCAAACCCCTTCAGCTCCTTGGGTTCTTTCTCTAGCTCCTCCATTGGGGACCCTCCCTGTGCTCAGTTCAATGGTTGGCTGAGAGTGTCTCCCTCTGGATAATCCAGCAATCCCTACTCCTGGTTGCCTACCCAGAGGAAATAAGATCTATATGGTAAGTGGTATCTGCTCATCCTGGCTTAAGGCAGCACTAGTCAAAAGAGCTGAAAGAGAGGGGCAGGGAGAAACAACTTAAATATCTGCTAACTGATGAATATACATATCTATGTGTGTGTATGTATGTATATGTATATATATATATATAATGTAATTCTATTCAGCTATAAAAGGATTAAATCTTGTCATTTGTGGCAACAGATGAAACTTTGGGTAGTTATATCAAATGACGAAATCCTTACACTCAAAGAAAAGTACCAGATGATCTCATTCATATGTAGACTCTAAAAACCCTGACCACACAGTCTGAGACAATAGGCTATGGAGAATAATGGGGCGTGGCAGTGAGGGTGAGTGGGACTGATGTGTCAGTCATAATCAGATAGGACTAGTAAATGTTAGCATACTGTTACACAGCACAGTAATTATAGTTGATGATAATACATACTTCCTAAACTAAAAGAGATCATGTTGAATCATTTGATTACTGTGCCTGGTACCAGCAGAAGTCAGAAGAGGGGGGTCAGGATCACCTGGAACTGGAGTCGCAGATGGTTGTAAGACAAGATGGGGAGGCTTGGAACCAAGCCTAAGAGCAAGTGTTCTTAACTAATCCAGGCGGCCATTTGAAGACGCTTTGATAGCTAAGATGACAAAGATGGCATTAGCAAGATGACTAAAGAATATAAAGAATTAAATGGAAAGGGAGACAGGCTAATTGTTTGTGGATATATAGAGATGAGTTGTGAAAAGTGAGAGATGGTATAGCATTGCTTGGGTGGAAAAAAAAAGAGGCTAGTGATTAGAAAAAGCTGGTTTCTGTGCATTTAAAGTGAAAACATTCAACTCGGTAGTACTAACTCAACAGACATATTACCCTGGGAGGTAATCTCAATCTCCTCTTGGTCAGGCTTTGTAGAAACTGACCAAGTTTCTATAGCAACTGACCGAATCCTTGGCTTACAGCTAGACCAAAGAGACTTTGGAGGTTACTATTCTTGGACTCTTTCAGAGCCTTGGATCACCAGAGTAGCGTACCAGGGGAGTAGAAACCACACCGAAGAGGGTAGTTTCCGATGCAGCCATGATAAATCAGACATCCTTCCACACCCAGCTCTAGTAGCTCGTGTGGGTTCATCCTCCCGCCTCCCTCTAAAAACCTTACACCTAGTGTAAAGGCCTAACACATAAATGGATTTTAAAAAAACACTCTCACTCTGTCAGTAGTTCAATGTATTTCAGACATTTTAGGCATTTGGAAGATCTTTGTATATGTGTGTGCATGTGAGTAAGCATGTAAAAAACCCGAGACTGATGCTATAACTGAAGTGTGTAAGCTTAGCTCACGCAAAGGACTACATATACACCCAAAAGGCTGTCCTCTAACTCATTCTCCTAATTTGTCTCTAAGAATGTAGAAACTGAAGCTATTTATATTAATTCATAAAATGCAGTCAATTCTGAAAACAAGCAACATAATAAAGTTGTGTGTGTGTGTGTGTGTGTGTGTGTGTGTGTGTGTGTGTGTGTGTGGCCAGAAGCTACAGAATGTGTTTGGCTAATGCAGAGCTAGAGCTATAGCATATGACCTGATCATACAGATGGATTTGTCAAGTCATCAAAGTTCAAAAACTGTATTATAAAGCCAGACCTATATATCATAGTTTATTCATCTTTCATACAAATGTAGTAGAAATGACAGAGTGGGAGAAACTATTAATCATGATTTCCAACAAACATCTCTAAAATCATTAATTCAAGGTCCCTATACTAGCCAGCCTCTACCCATCTATCCAAAGCGCTTGTGTAAGAACTGCCACCATCTAAAAATGGCCATAATGAGAGAAGTCTAAAGCACATCAACAGATTTAGTCTGTAACAACATTTGGTGATGCCATCGCCACACAATTTTCTGAGCTGTGTTGTGCTTTTGTCAAAGGATGGGGCTAGAATGGGCCTAGCCAAGCTCTAAAACGCATCAGTTTTGTTTTGTTTGTTTGTTTGTTTTTATTATATTGGAACATGTCATTGTCAATCGTACTGCCTCCATCTAAAATAAGAGGCAGTCCTATAGTTATTTGTTGCCATCTCCAAACTCTGGGGCAAGGCATCTCCTGTGATTGTCTAAGGCCCTGCTTCTTACCAGTTCCGGCCTATATGCTGTCAGGTTACTGATCTAAACAGGGAACACAATGGACATTCAGGTTTCAATAGTTTTCCCTTTAACAATATAATAAAACAAAATTATTTCTAATTATACATTTATTTTAGTATTTCTGGTCAACATTCACCTACTCAACTGTCTGTATCTGCCATTTCCCTCGTGAATAGATAAATAACATATATACAGTTAACATAATTTTACTCTTTCTAAAAAAGAGTGCCTTTTTTAAACACTTTGAAACACAGGAAAAGATGACCATAGAATCATATAGAAGTCAGATCTTGTTGACAAGTACACATTACACAAAGTAAAAGCCTGCCCTGGAATTTTCTTCTTGACTTATACAGGTAAATCCAGAGTGCCAACAGGATACTCGTATTTACAATGTTTATGTCTTTATGCTAATTTTATGTTTCTGTTTGATTTGTGGGGGACAGAGTTTTTGAGACAGTCTTACTAGGTAGCTATTAGACAGTCACAGTCCTTGATCCTCCTGCATCCAACTCCTAAGTGCTGGGATTACAGAATTAAACTACCATGGCTATTAAATGATTTCCTATGACTGGCAGAGAGAGGTGAGGATTTGACTTTAGGATTGGGTATTTTTCTAACTGTAGCCATAGTTTACATAGAAGAGAGTCATTGGGTGAAAGACAACAGAGATTCTGGTCTGTCAGTTTATTTATTTATTAGTGGATCAGTTAATACATTTAAATATCACCCGGGCAGTGGTGGCCCACGCCTGCAATCCCAGCACTCTAGAAGGCAGAGGCAGGCAGATTTCTGAGTTTGAGGCCAGCCTGATCTATAGAGTGAGTTCCATGACAGCCAGGGCTACATAGAGAAACCCTGACTCAAAAAAAAAAAAAAAAACAAAAAAAAACAAAAAAACAAAAAAAACCCCAAATACAAACAAACAAAAAATACATTTAAATATCTACTAAAAATTTCACGGCATATAGGAGAACAACTGTTTAAGATCTTGACTAGGGCCAGACAGTGGTGGCAAATATCTTTAATCCCAGTGCTTGGGAGGCAAAGGCAGACAAATCTCTGAGTTCAAGGCCAGCCTGGTCTACAGAGTRAGTTCCAGGACAGCCAGGGACAGAGAAACCCTGTCTCAAGAAACAAACAAACAAACAAACAAATAAAGATCTTGACTAGGGAAGTTTCTGTTTTTAAAAATATTCAATAAATAGGAGTAGATTTATGAGTTTAACATAAATAAGCATGTCTTTTCTAATTTGCCAATGTTATACATAATAATACAAAACATACATTTAAGTTTCTTAGAAATGTTTTCCTAAAAACATACATATTCGTGACCAAATAAGCTAGAATTACTTATAACAAATATTTAAGATTATAAAAAGCCTAAATTTATGTTGAAAGAAAAGGTATCATTGTTCTGTTAAATTATGATAAGATATTGTAGTCTGTTATTTTGATCAGTATTTCTGAGTTTTTTAGAAAACTAAAGATCAAATATTCAGTGTATCTTTTGAAGATAATTTCTAAGTAAGATAGGATACTGAGAATGGACTGGTAAACCCAACACCCACACAACAAGGAGGTTCTAGCTTTGGGTCTGTAAATGACTATAATGGTTTCTGCCACGCTATGAAAGTAGCTATGAGAAGAAGTAGTGTAGGAATACACTAGGGTGCCCATGAGACCTACTAAGTCTGCTGAAAGGACAGAAACTCCTAATTATCCATCACTCGTCTTTTCCTCGGGAACCACAAGAAGCTTCTTAAAAGTTATGTGAATGAAATTATCCTAGGAATCTCAAGATAATAAGGCTCATTATTTTTAGACAGTCACACAGCACAGCTCAGGCTGACCTAGACTTTTGTCTTCCAGACTGGCCTTGAAATTGTAACAACTCTCCTGCTTCATTCAGTCTCCTAAGTGCTAGGAAGATTTCTCACGGGCAGAAATGATAATGTGTCTGCCCTAAAGTACAGCGATTTGCTGCTCTATAATGGGAAACGGGAAGAATGGTAAATGACAAATTTGGGCATTACGGAAAACTGTAAAATGTCTACAGAAAAAGAATCTGAAATAAGAATACAAATAGGCACTAAAATTTTGCCAAACCCGTTTTAGTGTGTGTGTGTAAACAAAAGAATAAAGGGTTATTTGTGGCACCATAGATTAGCTTACTAGTGTCTAAACTACTGAGGTAACCAACTTCCCCCTCCTGAGCAACAGTTAACTGACAGTATTTCCTCAGGGAGGGGGAGGATCTTTCATCTTGCTAACTACCTATATGAACTGCCTATAAGACCTCAGGGAGGGGCCAGGCCTCTTGCTCCCTCCATGAGTTGATGGTGATGGCCTAATCTTGTACAGTTCTCATGTCACGGCCACTAAGAGTTCAAAGTCGCAAAACTACCTTTTGTTGGGTTTATTAGTAAGACAGTCAAAAGACACAATTGGTTATTTTATCAAAACAAACCTTAAAACTGGTTTCCTTTCTGAGAAAATGACAGTTCTAAACTGGTCTTCATTCTGTGAAAATGACAGTTTTGGGGGTAGTAATCTGCTCTTATAATAAAGTGCTAAAACATGATTTATATTTGCTTTTCTATGACATGAAGTTAAAAATTCATGTTGTCTTTCATGGTTAAATCTTGTATGGTTAAACTTGTCTAAGATTTCCAAAGAAACCTTGGAAAGAAAACATTTGTCCTTTCAACGTGTAAGAGGCAATGCTAGAGAAATTAACTTTGCTACATCAGTACTGACAACTCACAGGGGGAAAGGCAAAGCAAAAGAGGTGCTCAGCCTTATCTACATTATCTTAGGAGAGGACCACATTAACATAAGTACGGTTAGGATTCAAATGTGTAGCTTCTCTAGCTATAATTCAACCAACTGCAGACTGAAAATGTTAGAAACGTGTTTATACTGAAGAAGTATAATTCTTTATCATCCTTCCCTAAACAATCAAGAATAAAAGCTATTTCCATTCCATTTACATTGTTTTGTTTATAGGTGACCTATGGCTGGCATGAATTGTAGGGAAGAGCCAAGGGTAGTAGCACGTGCCTATAGCCCCAGGTACTTAGGAAGCTGACGTAGGAGAATCACTTGAGCTCCCACATATGACATCAGCCTAGGCAATATAGCCAATTCCTGTTCAAATGAGATATTGAGACAAAATATAGGGAAAATGCGTGTATATCATAAGTAAATATAACATTACTCTATATAATGAACTTAAGCATGAATTATATCTTCATATCTACAAGGGTCTTGGAAACAATATTGGATACTGGGGAACAAAAGTATTATATTTCTAGGTTATATTTATAGTTCTAGGTTGTATGGGAACTTTTTAGAGCCCTACTTTGAATTTTCAGGGTCCTTTTGGTGCCTTCCCTTATGATATTAGGTAATAAAATTATGGTGTTACCATAATTTTAAACAATTTACTGAAATAACAACCATAAATTATGGTTATTTCAGTAAATTWAAAAAAAAGACTTTGAATCTTCCCTTTTAAATTTTTGTTAGGAATCTTATAACAGTAATTTTTGGATAAGGATGCACATTACACTTTTCTATGTAGCTTTATTTAACATATACACCCCTACAAATTACTACATGTGTCTTTGAAATGTGCTTAGTCAGTATTAGAGCTATTTGGCCAAAATAATCTTTTTATATTACTTTTGTTATCTTACTTTGTATATCTATTTTCTATTCCTACTTCCAGTAGTATATACGGTTGTATTATATTTATTATACACTCTCACCTGATGGTTCACTTGGAAAAATTATTAGAAGTCACCATTGAACTACAAGGACTTAGGTTTCAGTCTTCTCCAGCTAATTTTTTTTTTTATCTAAAATGAACCAAGTGTTTCAGAGTCCAGTGAAAATGAACTTCAGTGACTTTAGAGAATAGGATCTTAAGCACAGGCTCCTGTCATAATGTAAGTGCTTTTCAGACCACGTTTAAGAACAGGGCCTGCCTGGAGAGATGACTCTGAGGTTAAGAGCACTTCCGGAGGATCAGGTTCAATTCCCAACCCCGAGAACAGCAGCTTACAACCAGCTGTTAACTCCAGTCCCAGAGGATATGACACTCCTTTCTCACCTCCAGGAGTAATGTACACACGTGGTACACAGATATAAATGCAGCCAAAACATACATTCACATAAAATAAAATGTTTTTTTAAATTACAAAAGTTTAATACTGGAAAGTTAGCATGATACCTAACAGAACAAGATTTTGGTTAACAGCCCAAGTCCTGGTTTCCAAACCTGTATAGCCTACYCCAAGTAAGATATAAGTGATTGTTCTTTTGTTTGTTTGTTTGTAGACAGGGTTTCTCTGTGTAGCCCTGGCTGTCCTGGAACTCACTCTGTAGACCAGGCTGACCTCGAACTCAGAAATCTGCCTGCCTCTGCCTTCCAAGTGCTGGGATTACAGGCATGCGCCACCATGCCTGGCTCCTAAGTGGTTGTTCTTGAACGTGAGTTCTTGAGTCCTTTCTTATATGACCTCTAGGACAGGAGAGAGTGGTGGTCATCACTGGTAGTCCCAGTACCCAACCTGAGCATCAGGCAGAGCTAACTGCTCTTTAGAAATGTAGCCTGAGCACGTGCAGACAGGGAAGGAGAAAGATGCAACTATTTATACATCAAAATGTCACTGTTCAGAGGAAACAGGGAATGTTCGAGATCACATGAAAAGGAAATGGTACGCTAGGACCTGAAACTAAAGTCTTCCGATTCTGTTGTGAAAGCTGACTGGACAGTGTTGGAGAATTCTGTCTAAAAGGCCAGCAGCAGCAGCAGCAGCAGCAGCAGAGGCCTAGGAGCTGATGAAAAGTGAACAGTTCAAATGTGGACAGTTCCAGGCAGGGGCCCCAAAGCTACGTCCGAGCAGCTCCTGAGTGTTAGCTATCCCATGTGTGTTCCGTGAAACATTAGGGGCAGAGTCTACACATAACACAAGAAAACTCTCCAAAACACAGGTTCAGCCGCTGATGCATTGCTCTATGACATATACTATCACTGAAAACCCAGAGCTCCCTTCTGAGAATGGCACTGACAACTATGTTCATAACTGAAGATGTTTACAGATAGGTTCATTAGCGCTCTTTCGACCTGCTTGAATTACATGGCAGTTACACAGTAGCATTTCTCTACTACTGTTCCGTTTACCAGTGTGCCTAAGACAGACGGCACATTCTAGTACTCAAAAGACAGGCAGTCAGATCTCTGTGAGGTCAAGGTCAGCCTGGTCTATGGAGTGAGTCCCAGGACAGCCAGGACTGTGTAGAGACCAGGAGGAAATAGAGGAGGAGGAGGAGGAATAGGAGGAGAAAGAGGAGGAGGAGGAAAGAAAAAAGAAAAGACGGGGGAAGCATATATTCTACACAGCATCATAGCACTATATACCGACTAATCCTTGTATAAATCCTTTCAGAATGAGGCAGAAATTCTAACAATTCAAAAGGGAAACCACCCGTTTTCTGTTTTACATATTTTATTATTCTTTAATCTTCTTTTACAGTCCAGTCATTATCCCCGTCTCAGACTGCCCTCTGACTGTTCCTCATCCCATTCCTCCTCCTCCCGTCTCCAAGTGGATGTCCCTACCCCCAATCCTCACCCCACCAGACCTCCCCACTCCCTGGGGCTCCAAGTCTCTCAAGGGTTAGGTGTGTCTTCTCTCACTGCGACCAGCCCAGGCAGTCCACTGCTATATGTGTGTTGCGGGTCCTCGGACCAGCTAGTGTGTGCTGCCTGGTTGGTGGCTCCGTGTCTGAGAGATCTCAGGGTTCCAGTTAGTTGAAATTGCTGGTTTTCTATGGTCTTCCTCCTCAGCTTCTTCCAGCTTTTCTCTTCTGGTTTTACCATCATTGCTCAGTGCTCTGGGAAGGCTCCTGACCCTTGACCCTCACACCAACATTATGTCACACATGGTCTCCCCCACCCCACTGCCATTATCTTCTAACCTGGGACCTGAACACCAAGGCAGCCTTCCTACCACAGTCTGTCTTCATCCACCCGTCTCCAGTTAGCAGCATCTCATTGGGAATCTAATGTGCCTGGGAGGCTGAAGCCAAATTCCTGGGAGGCCTTGTGGGTTCAACAGACTAGCAGGACAGCTTCTCTGCCCTCTACCTTAGCCAAATCCTCCCACCGCCACCAGAGTCAACCGTGCTTACACCTCACCACCTCCTCCGACCAAGACCACTGCCCACATGGTCCCTATTAGAAACTTCCCGTGGAAATCAAGGTCCCCACATTAAGCACAGCTTCAAACCCACCACCACCCTCCTGGGTGGTTCATGGCCACCTCTAGTTCAAAAATGAAAAGAACAAAAGGACTCAAGACCACTCGCTTCAGTTTAGATGCTTTAATAGCATGTTTGATTAGCTCCCCCAGCTACACCCACACTGGGGCTGATCGAGACTGCAGGTGCGGTGGACCTCCAGGCTCTTGAAACTCAGGCATCGTCAGTTCTCATCTGGTTCTGATGTCTCAAGCACAGATTTGGTGCCTTCTTTGAAGAGTTGTTGGAGCTGGTCGTTGTTCTGGACCACCCGGCACACATGCTCTGGTGCTATGCGCTTCCTGCCGCAGGTGTGGGCCTCTTCACCAGCCAGTTCCAGAATGTTGGATGTCAAGTACTCCAGCACACCCGCGAGGAATACGGGTGCTGAAGAGCTCAAGCGCCTAGAATAGTTCCCTTCCCGTAGGAAGCGATCTACTCGGCTAACGGGAAACTGTAGCTCAGCTCTTGTGGAGCGGGATATGTTCCGTCTTCTCCTTCTCCCAGCAGCCATGGTGCCGATGTGGTGGTTTTAGCTCGGCTGTGCCTTTTTGCTGGCCTGAGTCTCTCCAAATAACCAACCTTCTCACCCACCCATGCATTTATCCTTGAGAGGACTTTGTTACAACATACTTTATGATGTCACTGGTGGTCACTGAACTCTGCTGCTCAGTGCAGAAATGCCCATATTAGGAAAAAGCTCACCTTACTGAATTTATCCTTTTTATCTTTTCTCATTTTCCTGTGTTCGAGTGTCTGTTTGCATGTGTGGACATACACATAAAGGCCTGAGGTTGATAACTAGACTCACCCTTGATCACTCTTCTATCTTATGTACTGAGACGAGATCTCCCAATCCAAGCCAGAGCTCACCAATAGTCTTACTAACCACCTTGCTCTGGAGATTCTGCCCTAGCCTCCCACAACTGGAATTACAGGCAGGCCACCAAGCCCACTGCTTACACCCTCCTCTTTATGGGGAACTCTTTCCATTTGATTTTTATAATCTGGCAAGATCTATATATTCAATGGTTTCTCCTTGATATGAAATTCTTCTAGATTTTAGAATCTAATATAATAGGTAACAGCTATCATGGCACAACACTGTAAATATATTAAAACTATTGAATTTGTTCTATGAATTAGAGTGCATTNACCAGGCTGGCCTCGAACTCAGAAATCCGCCTGCCTCTGCCTCCCAAGTGCTGGGATTACAGGTGTGCGCCACCACCGCCCGGCCAAATGTTATTATTTTAACTCACTGGGATTTTGGGTTAGCACACAAAGCATAGACTCAGAACAAATGGACATATAGACTGATTTTACCTGAGTAAAAACTATTTTGCTTCTCAGTTTGAACCATCAATGTAAACAGAATTTTTTAACAAAGAAAGCATGCATACATACATCTTCCAGTAGTGATGCTCTGCTCCAGGACAGTGATGTACAGTTGTAGGGTGAGTTGCGGGGCGGAGCCCAGGAACGCCTGGATCACGGATGCCCGACTGAATGCAGAGCGGTGGGTGAACAGCTTGCCTTCTGCCTGGCCGACCTCTTTCTCCACTTCCTCCGAAAGGCCATCTTTTGGCATCTGTCGTTTCTTAGTGATGCTCACATAAGGTTCTTCATTCTGGTTGGTCTGACAGTAGATACAAAACACTTCGCAACACCTAGAAACAAATCAATGAGTCAGAGACGTGAATGACTGTCAGAATTCTGTCTTCTCTCCCCTCCCCGTCATCCTGTTTTCACTTAGCCTGATTCTCAAACCCTTGCCTGGCTATTAGAAATCTCTCCAAATCATTCCTTCTCAGGGTCAGTTGTAAGGAGTTGGTTTTCTGCAAGCCGTCCAGTACACCAATAAGAATTGAGAATCGAGCAAAGGTAACACTGAAAGCTACCAAAGTTAAGAAAACTAGGGAGTTGGAAGTGTGTTACACTCCAGAGACCTTCAAAAATGCTTAGTTTTCTTCCTGAAACATTAACTGTGCAAGGTAGGTGAAGCACCTACCTGAACTTTCCCCCTCAATCATAAAATAGAGAAAATACCTTGTCATCCCGCTGTGAAAGAGGACTAACAGGGTGTAATGCTGTTTGTGTGTAAATATTCCATAGTTCTACATAAAACCAATGCCACAAACCGCCCTAGTTTAACGTGTGTGTGTGTGTGTGTGTGTGTGTATACATACATACATACATACATACATACATACATACATACATAYATATGCAGGTTCAGCACTCTCTAGAGTCTGGAGTCCAGAGGCTGGGGCAGAGCAACTGTCAGGAGTTCAAGGCCAGAGTGGGCTACACGATAAGGTGCAGAGGAGCTGCAGAGGAGCCTGGACTACAGTAAGGGGCTGGAGGGGGTGGGGATCATGAAGATGAATAAAACTGAGTAAGTGTACAGCACAGAGATGTTTGTCATTTAGAATTTCGCTGGAAGACCACAACATAATACCTATTTCTTAGTCCTAATAAGCTCATATAGGCAACAGCTAAATTCCAACTTGCCCAGGTTTGGCAAATATCTTAAAGAATCCCCAACCTGCTCTAGGAAGAGATCCTTCACTAGTGACTAAAATTTTCCTGTCTAGGTCACAGACCGTGACGGAGCAGAGAAGTCCTGACTGCTATGGTTGACTTGGATGCATAATGCACACATAAATGGGGAGAGAGGAAGAGAGAGATTGAGACTGAGTTGATACATGGAGAGATGGAAAGATATATGAAACAACATGTTAATTGCGGGATTTAGTTTGTGGGTCCTTGAGTGTGTAAGTCAGTAAGATTTTCTTCTATCTGTTCGAAAACTTACATAATGAACTGCTGGGGGAAACAGGTTTTTCCTAAGAGCTAGAAAAATGTTCATGGCCTTGGGTCTTAACATTGAAAGACTTTTATGCCCTGAAACAGGTACTTTCATAGCAATCTTATAATGCTACTAGATTTTATGGCTTCATCACCTTTATTGAACATTCTTAACGTTATATTATCACCTGGAGGAATCTATGACAACCTTAGTACATTTGTAATTTGAAATAGCAAAGCCCTCGATGCACAAAAAGAAATATAAGAACTTTTCTGGTTGAGCACAAAGGACAGATTTCATAATTATTACCTTTGTTCACTTGTTTCTTGGGGGGGGAGGTTTATGTATGGTTTATGTGTGAGAGAAGTCTACTCCCTTGTAACATATATGTAATCAAATATGTTTTACTATATTACACTCAGACCTGGCAGTGTAGTAGTCTTCTTTGTTCAGAAGAAAAATATAATACTTAAGTTTAGTTCATGAATTCAAGCCCATCTCCTCCAAAACAAACACCCCTCAATACTGCAGAACCACTGAGAGAAGCAAAGTATACAACACAGAATAAAGTGATCATGGTATTTGTTCCCATTACTAAGAGAATTTGGAGACTCCAACTCCATTCATTCAGAGGGGTTCACTATCTAGATGGGGTAATGGGGGCATAGACAGAATAAGTATAACATGTAACAAAACCTTATTTTGGTTCTTTTGGTTCACATGATATCTTCTGATATACCGGCTCACAAAGAAATAGTACTAAAAGAATTTAAACCAGCATCATTTGTAATAGCAAAATAATGGGATTATTTTAGAGGTCCTCAAAACATACAGGAAATTAAATATATCAAAGAACATCCACTCAATTAAATACTATGTAGTTATCAAAACTTATAGCTTAGAAAAACACAAGACTTTTTGGCTTGTGAGATGGCATGGTGGGTAAAGGTGCTTGCTGCTAAACCTGAGCACTTGAGTTTAACACCTGGGTCTCTCTCACATGGTGGAAAGAGAGGACTGACTCTCCCAAGTTGTCCTCTGACCTCCACACAAACACCAAGATGTGTTACATGCACACAAACACACAATCAATCAAAATTTTAAAAATTAAAACACTGGGCTTAATAACACAGTCTGCTTAGCATGTGTTAGGTCCTAGACTCAATCCTCAACACATTCAACTAAATTAAAATTAAAATAAATATACATTTATCATATTTTATAAAATAGTTTATCATATCTGATAAGGGAAACAAATTATAAGAGAAAAATTTACATATATAAATATACACAAACTATACATACAAACAGTAAAATGACAGTACTGAATTACACTGACTCAAAAGTACCAATTGATAAATAAAAATTGTATAACCAAGTTATTAAACAACTAGTATCTTGGTTAGACTTGATAGGAATAAGTATATTTTGGAAATTAGTAAACCCTTGAAATCCAAGCTCATTTCCCTGACAATTTACAGTCATAACCATATATATATGGATATATATACATATATATATATATATCCATATATATACACATATACATACACACACACTAACAAGTATATACAACAAAATCATTAAGCATTATTCTCTTTAGACAGTCGAGTTTTCTTATTTTATTTTCTTCACCGTGTAAATATTTTCTGTTTTTCTGCTATTATAACAAATATTCTTTACTTGTGATATAAAAGTTAAACTTTTTTGAACTTTTAAAGAACAAAATAAACAACCAAAATGGTAGAACATGCTAAAATCTGCTGAATTAAATGAAGGAAGGAAATAAGGGCGTGTAGAATAATATAATTCTATTGAGGCTTGAGGGGACTACGTAAAACAGAGATCATCTGTAGAATTTTTGAATGAAATTTCAGAGATCAACCATCCAAATGAAAAGAGTTTCCAGGAAAACAAAACAAAACAAAACAAAACTAATGGCACAGGTAGCCCTGAAGGCAGAGCTTCTCAGGATCTGCTGCTTTTCTTGAGTGACACATTCGTCTCTTTTTCCCCTTTGAGACAAGGTCTCTCTGTGTAGCCCCTGACTGGCCTAGATCTCAGTATGCAGACCAGGCTGGCTTTAAACTCAGAGATCTGCCTGCCTCTGTCTTCTGAGCACTGAGATTAAAGGTGTGCACCACCACACCTGGAATATCTTAACATAGCTTCATACTTCCTATCTTATAAATTTGTGAACCATTCCAAGACCTCTTCCTACTAGTACTTAAGAAAATTAAAAGACAAACTACTACTGTTCTCTTGAAATTCTGCCAAGACCTTTTGTTGAGAGTTTCTTTTCATTGTTGATTCTCTCTGCATGAGCTATTTGACTAAAATCACCCAAGGTAAGGGCTAAGCGTGTAGCTCAGTGGTAGAGGACCAGCATCTTTCATAAAAATTAGTCAAGGTAGTCCTTCAGCACCATGTATTCCATGGCTCAGGAAGCTTTTGTGTAATGTCTAATCAGGTAAGTATTTTAGGCTGTACAGGCCTCTGCTCAACTCTGCTTCTGCACTGCTAAAACGAACAGTCTATAAAGGATGACTATAGTTGTGTTCCAATAAAGCTTTATTGGAACAGAAACAGAGGGTGGTAGGATTTGATCAGCGGAACATAGTCTGTAGACCCCATGATGACCCCTGCTGAAGAGAATTAGTAATCTGACCCAACTTGTTTTCCACTTGGTTCCATTTTCAAGCATAATATAACTCAATTGTCAACCATAAGAGCAAATGTTCCCTAGCTGAAACCAGGCATATTGATGACAGCACAAAGAACTTTTTTTAAAAAAAACCAAGGGCCCTAATGAAAAAAAACTTTTTCCAAAGACATACTATGATTTCCAGTCGGCCACCTTACAGGCTCTGAGAAGCTACACTCAAGTATGCTGGCTAAATAGAAAATATTATGAAACCTTTGACAAGCCACTTGCTTAATCTCCTGGACTATAGAAATCAGATCATGCCAGTTAGCTCACAGGGTTTTACTGTAGATGGAATTAAATAAAGTGTATACTTTACTTTTCAAATGTGGATTGTTATTATTTTAAATTATTTTTAAAGTTCCCTATAAAGAAATGCTACTGTGCATTACTTTGCAATATTTTATAACAAATTTAGACTGTTTTAACCTACTTATTAAAAACCTAGGTTTTTTTTTAAGCTCTCATTTTGTTTGCTAAATTGCGCTAGTAATAAAAATGAGGGGATTTCTCGAAGTTGTCACTCATTGATATTTATTCTGCTCAATTAATTTATGCAACATTAACAAAACTGGGACAATAAGAGGAAATAGAGGGTAAAAAATAATCTCCCTTCTGTTTTTCCAGAATATCTAGTATAACTTATAGTGAGATTTTCCCTCCAAATTAGAAACAAAGGTATTTCAAGGCATTATGCCAAGTTTATATTTAAACCTAGGCTTATGTAGAAAGAACCACACAAACTATAGCTATACATTTAATGACTAATATTACAGTAAATAACTGAAATAAGGAATCTACCCATGTCTCCCTGAAGGAAAGAAGGCACCCAGAAGTGACTTAACAGTTTTAGCCCAAGATCATTTGTAGGACTCCATTTCCCAACACCAGGGATATGACACAGTGCTTCAGGCATGTTTAGGTAAACGTTATAGACAGTATACTGTTGTATGTCACTTTAATTGGGTCATCATATTGTATGAACTCAAAACAGCATCTACCTAAAAGTGGTTGTTTGGCTAACTTGAATAGAAGTAAACTGCCCCCTCCCCAAACAACCTTAAAACATTACTAAAAAACCATTGCCAAGGGATAAAAGCGAGAAGCATTGTGATTCTCTTGTTTGGGGAGACAGTTTGAACTTTTTGAAAAACTGATGATTTAAGAGTTCAAGTTAGACCCAGTCAGTAGGAAGAAATCCCACTAAGGTTCTTTTTGAGTTCTGTTAACCAAAAATCCACACACTGTTTTCCCTTTCATTTGGAAGCTAAGGGTCTTAGAACTGCATTTTGTGTGTTTTAAGTTCAAAGACCATGGGTCCAGTACTCTCTTGACATAAATCACCTGTATTAGAATGTGAGACTCCTTTCCTTAATGAAGTTTTCCTAAAAAAAAAAAAATTACTGTGGTAACTGAAGGAGACCAGAGTATAACAAAGGAAAATACTGGATCCGTTCATGTTTAGGAGAAAAGGTTCCACTCACAGTGTGCCACTCAGTAACACTGTCCTTAACATGTTAGTATATTTCCCTACACTCTGATTTGTAGTTGGTGTGCTGTTTTTTTACATGTAATTCTCTATTAACTTTGGCTTGAGTGGCTCTTAGTGTTAAGAGACACTTCTAAATGACAGTGGTGATAGAGGATTCTTACTTAACTGGTTATTTTGGTTGTTTAATGTGGCCCACAAATGACTGAGCATTTAAAACTTTAAAGATAAAGCCATTGATAAAATGTACTACTGCACACTCCGCTTTCTTTTACAGCACGCAGAGTACACGATGTACCTAATTGCATTTTGAAAGGAAGCATTGGGAACAGGCTCCAGCCCTGTGTATAAAGTGGGGACAGGACCTGAGGGAGCCTGTAGTGATGATGGAACACTGCTTTAGTATGCCTAAGGCCCTAGACCCAACCTCCAGCACCAAAATAATAACTGTACAAACGAAGGCATCTACTTCATGGCTTAGGCATGTAGGTAGGGACACTTAGCACAAGGAACTTTTGAGAATTCTCAGTTCCCCATGTCACCCCATCCAAATATGAGTTTCCTCCCAYAGATGAAATTAAATGATGAGGGCCTTGTCAAATTTCCCTCACTGAGCAGGGGCACTGGTGGGACCACYGGGCTCTATTAAGGAGAAGGGTTCTCTACCAGTTAATTAATTAGAAGACTTGATAAGTAGCTCTCAGCCCTTTTYCCCTAATTCCTCCTGACTGTCAGGACCTCCACAGCAGTTTCTTCTCACTATTGCCTTTCTTGTCCTTTCTAGGATTCCCTTGCTCTTCAAGAATGGGAAACGTGTTTACCAAGTGTGCCATAACTTCTGAACGAGCGGCAAGTCAGTACAGTAAGCTAGAAATGTTGTGTTTAAAATGGCATGCAAAGTTTGACTATTGTGAATGTTTCTTTTTAAAACCTAAACATACGCTTTTGCTTTTCCTATGGTAAGATAAAAGATATGAAAACAATACATTTAAACTCCCTTCACGTTCTGAGATTAAGGTCAAGTCTGTTTCATCAGTCTGTATTTCTTCTTGCTTTGTGTTTATGAAGATTAATTTCTGGGGCTAAGTGGAGCATTTTACCTAGCCTGCACCAGGACCTGGGTTCCATCCCCAGCACCACAAACAGCAATAACAACAAAAATAATATACTTTCCAGAAATGGCATTAATAATTTTCCTTAATACAAAGCGCATTCCTGTCTTCAAGGCACCTTGTGCACCAGATTTCATGACTATGTTTAAAATTGGGCACAATCAGAAGACATCTCTGGTATATGTGTCTTCACTCTAGACAACTTTCATCACACCAAGAGAAAAGTACATGGTACATGGACTTCTAGACTTAAGTAGACGAACTAAGTCAGTTTTCACAAAGCACTTTGAATAGTGCCCCGTAAACAGTTAAGTCCCACGTGCTTGATAAAGTAAATTAAATGACCCACAAGGGCTTGAACTGCCCTTAGAGTAACTTCTAAACGTTTGTACCAGGACCACCCAAGAGAAAGCCGCATCTTTTCATGAGACCAAACCAAATCAAAACAAAAAAGGGCAAAAACTGCTACTCTCTTGGGTCAAACTGAAGTAAACCGTGGGTGGCAACTGTATATGATGGCTCCCGGAATCCGGGGCATCTCAGTTTTAGCGACACCCTAGGATCCAGTCTCATTCCCAAGATCTGGATGGTGAGGCTTGGGACGGCAGGACGGGTCAACCCTGGTTCAAGGCACCTGTCTGTCCCTTTCAGGCAAGGCCCCCCTMCTTCAGCTGAGGCGGTAGAGGTGGGGACAGCCAGGGGACTGGGGCCCTGACGGTCGGTTGTGGGGTCGCCACTCACCTGTACAGAGGCCCGAGCTGGAGCAGGTGCATAAGCAGCACCAGTGGGCGATCGCGGCTCAGGTCGCGGTGGACTAAGAGGAGCGTGAACTGCACCAGGGCGCAGGGCATCAGGGAGAAGAGGAGCGTCAGCACCTGCCACATGCGGTCCCCTCCGGACCTGTAGGTGCTGCTCACGTACAGCGCCGCCGTCGTCTCGGCCGTGAACAGGAACACGGACGCTAACACCGAGGCCGGGAATTTCATCTCCGCGCCTCGGGGACTCGCACCGCAGGGGGCGGAGGCGGCGGAGGCGTTGGTGGCGATGGCGGCCGTTGGCGTGGCGGCGGCGGTTCCCCCGAGCGAGCGGCTCGAGCGCAGCACAGCCCGCTGAGGGCACGCGGGCCCCGGCGCGCGCTCTAGCCCGGCCTGGGGGCAACTGAAACAAGGGGGGGCGGGGCGGGCAGCGTGGCCCCGCTCGGACACGCCCACGCGTGCCGTGCGCAGCCGCTGGCGCGCGCCACAGCGCTCGCGTCGCGGCTCGGCCGGAGACTGCTCCGGGCGGGCCGCGAACCCACAGCTTCACACCGATCCGGCCAGGGCCGGCCCCTCCCGCCCCGCCCGCGCTGGTGCAAAGTCCCCCCCTAGGAAGCCGCCTGCAGCCTCTGGGTCCTAGAGTCCGCTTGTTCTGGGCCATATTGGGAGCCCCGGGGCAGTCAATTCCATAAACAGCAACTAGTAGAAAACAGAATTGGGGGTGGGAGAGTCTGAGCTCCGGATCCACACGGTCTGTTTTACTGAAAAGTTCACCTTGGCCTGCCATTCCAAACTAGCCAGAGCCATTGAGATGCTTTTCAAAGAGCAAATGTCCGGGGAACTCTGGTTAACATCACACTGAAACTCTTGAACACATCCTTTGTCTGTCCTTCTAGTACAGACTGGGAAGGAGCATCAAAGGAGTCATGGGAGCCAAAGTTTTCTCTCCCAGATAAAACTGTAGAATGTATTGCTGTGTTACTGTGACTAAGTCCAGGCAGGTCAAAGACCAGAGCCTAATAAGGAAACAGTTTTCTAGCCCAACGCATACCTCTGTTGGTGTGCCAACCCTACAACTAACGCCATTTTTTTCACTCACTTTTTTAAAAAAAATTTTTTAATAAATGTATTCTGAACATACTTTCTCCTATTCCACTCCTCCCAGATCGTTCTCACCTTCCTACCTACCAAACTTCATGCTCTGTCTCAAAAAAACAAACAAAAAACCACACACATACAAACAAAACCCCACCTAAAAAAAAGCAAATGCTAAGACAAAAGAAAATTCAAAGCCAACAAAACAAAATAAAAAGTACAGACAAAAACAGAGTCCGTTTTGAGTTGGTCCACTATTCCTGACTGATCCACTCACTAAAAGTCAGTTGGGATGATGATGATRATGATAATCAAACAGAATCCCCCCTTCCAAGCATGTCTCAAACACAAATGCCTTCTTCCGTAGGAGTTGGACATTGTGTCCACTTCCAGAGCTTACTGCTGGGATTTTGTCTGGTTTTAACCTATGCGTGACCTGTGTGCATACACTAAACATTTGATAACCTTTTGGACATCAAGATGAACTCACACACATACACCCGCCTCCCCCCCACACACACACACACACTCACTCACGCTGTCTAAGGTCATTTTCCATGAAGAAATTGGGTGATTTTACATTTCAGGCATCTTGGGCATTTTGCTACTTTGCAAAGTGATAGAAATAAAAATCGAATGTGACGATTCCTAAGATATCAAGACAAGAGCAATCCCAGAGGAGAGAGCGAGTTGGGCTGCTTTGCTTGGTTGGTGAAGTGACATCAGGAAATCTATTTATAAGGGTTGAGGGGAGAATTCAGCCAAGGCCTGAGAAGTACCAGGCCCTTTCTCCAAAAGGATTATGAAGGCCTATTTATAGAACCCAGCAGGCCACCATGTCCTGGACCCAGATACACACAGTCACAAACAGAACAGACAGCAGCACTCTGCGGAGTATTTGTGTATTATTTTATTTGACACCACAGTTCGCTTTAAAGGAAAATCAACAGTGAAGCTAAGAATTACTAATTAGGACACAGAAATTATTTAGCATCTGACATTAAGGCAAAGGATTATCACGGGTTTTACATTATTAAGTGGACCGTGTGAAGCAGGAGGGCAGTAAGCCAGAGACATCACTTGCAACACAATAAAGTCCAGTTTATGGCAGATTATTTTCTACAATACAAAACTACTACAGAAAACACACTGGGAAGATCACAGGGTTTGGGGCTAATGTAACAGCAGGTAAAAATGAAGAAGGTGCATTACTAAGTTTCTGAGTCTGTTTTGCTTCTGAAGAGATTTCATTCCACCAAGCAGCGGCCTATTAGCAAGCCCCTCTGTGAAGCAGAAGGAAATTCAACTGACAATTGTCTTTCCTGCCCTTGGAACGACAGATAACAGAAGCGAAACTCCGATGAGAATTTATAAGTTGATCCTTCCTGATCATGGTCTGCACATTAACTTATCACAAAGACTGTGTCTCTCTGAATTGTCACTTGCCAAGTTTTATCCTTGAGAAGAACATATACAATCATAGCTTAGTTTCCCTGCCCAACACTTAAGTGGATTTTCATTTAAAAAAATCAATGTCATATATTGCAATATACTTCCTCGTTAGGACCAAAACACCCAGTATTTTTTTCAAAAAATATGGATATATAGTAATAGACTGATAGGAAATGATGTTTGCGTATAATCATATGTAATATGCCAGAATACTTGAGAATTTGGTTTTATTATAAAATACCATAGTAGGGCATGTTGTATAATATAGTAAAATGCTTAGCAAAATATTCTGCACTAAATTTAGAAGTAACTGCTACTGATATATCTTTGAAACACTTCAAAGTACCCCTAAGGAACCAGAATAATCAGCAAGAAGTTAAAGAACTTGATTTGGGGGGAGGGGCATTTTTACAATGCCTCTCAACTGGTGTGTGAGTATCTCAAAATGCTTGTTAACTACAACAGATAGCGTGTTGAATTTGATGTTAGTAAAAAAAAWATTAAAGGATTTTAAAAGTACTAATAACTAATTTCTATTATTTGCTTTTTTTATAATTTTGTTTTACTTGTAATTATGCGGAGAAATGCAGCAAAAGAGCTTAACTTTATTAACAATACTCATTTCTTGAGCAGTCTTCAGAATTCAATAGTTCATTAAACTCTGGTGCTTGGTTACCGTTCGGTACAATTAGGAGTAAGCTGTTACACTACTCTGTCAATGTACTCTTTGGTACTGCCCCCAAAAGATTATGGAATTGCACTAGTTTGCTGCTTGTAAAATGTACCATTAGGAAGATGAGCTTTTTAACCCAACAGTGATAGAATCCTATTTTTATAAGTAGTGTGAAGTGTGCAGAAATGAAAACCCCTTTGGTGAATTAGATTCTGTTAGCTCCAATATATGATGCTTGGCCACTCCCCACGTATATATGGCTTTTCAACATGTTTCACTGACATCTACAAAATCCATTTTAAAACTTCTGTTTAGTTCCACTACAACCAAGAGATTAAAATTCAGACCTGAATTTTAATTCAGATTCTGTCTTCCAAGAGCTCCCCAAGAAGTTTCCAGTTGGAGAAGCTCTTATGATATTAGAGAATGGATTGTCCTTGACCAGATTCTGAGACTACACTAGTGCACTCAGAGGATTCCACTCTTACTCATAGAACATCTAAATAATACAAATTATACTGAATTTTCAAGAGCAAAAGGAGCCTACTGCTGCTACGGTCTTCAGAAGACACCTCTATTAAATATTAAAATCCTAATAGTCAGAGACAAGACTGCTCGAATCAATCTGCTTATTTGAATATATCCACATATAAATATTACTACATTCAACTTGAACGAAATTCAGTGGCATAATTTATTTTACTGATAATTGCCACTTACACACAGATATTAAAACATCAGGGGATGGTATAATTTATTTTACTGATAATTGCCACTTACACACAGATATTAAAACATCAGGGGATGGTATAAGACATCCCATTAAAATGTGTTGTATGTAATAATGATATTTGCTGAAAACAGTAGACACGTATAGAATTTTTGTCTTCTTTTAACTGACTGCTAAGTCACAACTACTTCACACACAATGCAAGATTATACATTGAGGAACATACAACACGCAAGAAATATGAAGAAAAATTCAGAACTGCATTATTCTATATGTATGAATTGTTTACACATAAACATACTCGGGTGTTTCTCCCTAGCTCCATTCCTTTGTAATACTCGTCATTTCTGAAGGCATGAGAGGAGGGAGTGTATTTGGGTCCTTTTGAAAGATCTATGTCTCTATGTAAGACCCTAAAGTTCCAGTTCATTAATACTTTCGATTTACAAAGTAAGGGGGGGAGATTGCACTTCCAGTCAAGGACGTAGGACCACAGGCAAAGGCCATGTAGGAACTCCTTTAGTTTTTGTCTTCTATGGCACTGAAAGCAATATGACCAACCCCTTTTATGGAGTGGAAGATACACGCAGCCACTCCCTTATTCTCTGCACAGGCCTTCTTGTGGCAGCTTGCCCTGAACTTGCCATCTGACTACAGAATAGTCCCAAGTCTTGCAGCTACTGATCTTGAGGTCATTTGTTTGAAAACGATCATCTAAGGTTCAGCAGCCATCCCTCTGGGGGTAAACTCAGAAACTTCTGAGGTGCAGACACCACAGTCAGAATTGGTGGTAGATTATAAAATGTATATGCTTGGATTTTACCCATCTACTGAGCTGGACCTTAAGCGCTGCATTGACATAAGACATGTGGCTGTTTTTTTAATATGAACTGAGTTTAATTTTCTGTGCACACAGTAGGAACTTAAAATATAGAAGCCTTTTTAAATAATAAAGAGCCTGTATATTACAAATAACCCCATGGTAACCCCATGGCATGTTCAAGGCACCTACTATATACAGTGCCCCCAAGAAAGCTGCAGAACAAGGCTTTGGAATTTCTACCCTGGTTCTCCGGGCATTTCTGTTTCTTTCTAATTGTGTAGTTTCCTTTCCTTTCTTTTCCCTACCCTTCCTTCCCTTTCTCTTCCTTTCCTCCCCTTCTTTCCCTTTTCTTTCCTTTCCTTTTCTCTTCTCCTTTTGTTTCTGATGGTGAACCTAGGGCCTAGAGCTGCACACGTGCTACACCCCCAGCCTGTGTATACTTTCTTAGCCTAGTTATAAATCCCAAACTCATATTTCTAATATTGAAATTACTGAGATATACTCTCTACAGAAACCAAAACAATTGGCATGACGTTTTGATTAAAATCTCAAAGAAAGCTAAAGGAAGTTGCCTGGGGAAAGAGATGGGATTCACTACACACCAAGTAAATTGTTCTATCTGTGCAATGAGTTGTCATACATAAAGACTATTATTGTAACAACATAGTCGATTGCCTGGAAGAAGAAAAAAACAGTGGGAAATTCACAGTCAAACTTCTATGTTCTTCAAATAGCAGTTTACAAGTTGAAAAGAAGCACAACGGCCATGAGAGTAGATAAAATAAATGTAGATAATGTGTAGAGGTATGTTGCTGTGTTCATACCATGAAACCACGATGTTATACAAAATCTATTGCTATTGACATATAATGCCATCTCCTTCCTTATTGTTAAGACTCTTTTATCCTCCAACATCTCCACTCAGCATTCACAATTGTTTTTGTCCTTCAGAGTAAACAGCATTAAAGCTTGGACAGTGATGGAAATGCCTATGTAAGAGATGCAGGGATGGCTCAGCAGTTAAGAGCATGGCTCTGCATCTTGCTGGAGACCCAAGTTGGATTTCCATTGCCAGAATTCACATCGAGTAGCCCAGAGTTGCATATAACTGTAGCTCCAGGTAGATAGAACAGCTCTGGCATCAACAGGCACCAGCATTCTCATGCACGTTTCTATACACATACATGTAATTAGAAAAAAATCGAAATAACTAGATTTTTTAAAAAACGCCACAGCGGCCTTCAATAGGGCTTTAATATTAAGAATGTTGTCAAATGACATGATATACTTTCCTACTGAAAATATGTCTTTCCTCCCTCTTTGGAAGAATAAGACAGAAGAGGACCATTCCAAATCAACAGTGTTTTTCTTTCAGGAGAATGAAGTTTCAATGATAGGTTTAACAGGCAAAAAAAAAAAAAAAAAAGGTGTATTCTTATTTCAAATTTACTGAGGTGGCACTTACAGAAAGACCACACCCAAACATGACAATGTTTTTAGATATGATAGGCAAAGAGTGACCTTTTCCCAGTGATCAGCACAAAGCTATAATCACGCTATCCCAACTTCACAAGGTAGTTCCAGTCGTTTCTAAAGGTCCTAGAAATATAACAGATACAACACATCTATGCATCCTATGCCGTGATTTTGGATGGTTATTATGTAGCCTATAGGGCCCATGCAAATGCCTTTAAAATGAATGGCGAAGGGAATGCCCCTGCCCTTTCAAAAAGAAGACCATTCTGTGGAGTGCATCTTCCTTAAGGCTTTCCAAAAGGTGCTTGCTCTTCTCAAGCAAAACTTCTGGAGTCTAATTAAGCTTTACCCCGAACACTCTTCTCACAGATAAGCAATTGAAGCCGGGGTTATTAGTTGAAACCCGAGGGTGTGAAAATGGGACAATAAGCCAGCAAGGTACATATTTTACAAAAAAAAAAAAAAAAAAAAAAGATTTTGTCCCAGCTTGTGTTGATGATTGTAAACATACAGGGAACCACAAAATATAAAATGACAGTTTTCTTTGGTAAGAGTCTTTGAGAATCTTATGAATACAAGAGGTCTTCTTTTCCAAAATAGGATCACATATACAACGTGCATCCAAACCCATACAAATCCATTGGTTCATACAGCTCCACAAGCCAGCACACACACACACACAGGAATGTTTCCAGGCAGCAGAGAATTACCTAATTCCCCAAAAGTCTATCTGCAGTTCAAATAGTGCTTCAGTTTATATCGGGATAGATGTAACATATACACACATGTACTTATATATACAAACATATCCAAATATCTAATGACTACAAATAATGACACTGTATATGGCACAACTGTCTTCTTAATATGATGTCTGAACTTCAGTGGTTAACTATCAGGACTGCGGAAATCTCAGGTTCTACATATTGACAGTTGCTCTTAATAGTGTTCAGCAATCCACTATGGACTGGAAACATTTTTATAACTTGTGTTTGTAGGAGAAGTAAACTAGATATGGTAACTAGAATCAAAACTGTCATGATAGTCAATCTCTAGCATGTCCTGTGTTTCGCAATGAGGTGACGAGCTAGGGAGTTCAGTCCACTCTTAATCTACTAGGATGAAATGGAGCAGCGTTCTTTCGAGAACCACTTCAAGTTTTCTCACTCCATGTCTTTCACAGAATCCTATGAAATGAAGAAATGACTTACCTTTGTGGTAAGTTACCCTGCTGCTTGAGCTGATTGATTTTCACCGAGAGCATATTTTATAGTCTAATAGCTTCGTAGACATTACAAAGATAAAGACATTTGAAAAATTACTAACATCCACAACATACAGGTTGCACTTTCAATTGAGACAAACACATGATAGTGACATTTATTTGCTATGTACAAATGTTCCTGTCCTCTTTTGTTGTTGTTATCTTGTTCTTCTGTTTGCTTGTGGTGCCAGGCATTGACCAGGGGCCTCGTGCACGCTAAACAAGCTACAGCCTAAGGTAGGAAGCTTAGGCCCGGTCACTAAGCCACGTGCTTTCCTGCCCTGAACCTGACTATTCTGAGCTCTAGGAAAGAAAAAGGAACTAGGAAAAGAGATATCCTAAGGCCTAAGACAGCTTCAAATTTCAGTGTTCAAAATCAGTTATGATATGATGTTTTTTTAAGTGCCCAGAATAGTGATCAAAAAATAAGATAAAATAAAAACCCTGCATACATATCCACATATCTCCACTCAAGAAAAGAATTATGAATTTCAGTAAGTAAAGGCCTAGGACAACAATGGTTTCTTTTCATGTCCTTCATCTTTACACTTGATCCCTGCCAACGGTTTTTAGCAGGACAAAATTCTTTTAGATTCTGGCTGTCTTTCCTTCTGAATTTATGGGTAATGGGCATACACAGATGATCACATTTGCTGTTCAGTTTTCAAAGCGTTGGCATTTTATCCCTGTCATTTCCAGTTCACTTTTGCCTTTTGTGTCACGAACTGAAAAAACACTTAATGTTTTTCCCCCTTTCTCTCTGATCTTGGGTTGGACATGTCTCCCCTGAAATGTTAAAACATCGGTGGTTTTTAGAAGAGTTTCGGCATCTTGGTTTGGCAGGTTCTCTCTGCAGTCTGGTGTCACGCTGTCTTCATCAGACTCATCTCGTCCATCTGGCAGCAATGGGAAGGCTTTTTTGGTCGGGAGACCATTGGGTGCGGGTTATGAGGAGAACTGCCTAGAGGAGGCTCAGGAAATCTCAGGGGACTTCCACCGACTGCAAGGGGAGATGGAACCTTTTAAACAAAGACGCTGAAGAGAGGAAATTCCGCCTGATTGGGCTGTAGCAAATCAATGAGAAAGCAAACGGTCCCAGAGAAGCCTTCAAACAAGCTGTATATGCTTTCAAGGACCCGTGAACCAGCTTTGAATTCTTCAGTGAATAAGAACTGAGCAAACCTGAGGAGAAGAAGAAGAAGAAGAAAATGTGAACGGTTTCGATACGAATGTGTCCATATGACTAGCCACGGGACGCTGTTCTTCTTTTGTGAAGTTAAACATTTCAGTGTCGTTTTCTTACCAGAATTATATCATTAATTTAAGAAAACACCATGCTCTGGAGGGAAAAAAAAGGTTAGTTATATAAGTGTTTGTATTTTGCAACAGGTTTTGTTGACAAACAAATCTATTTTTAGAAGTTGCAACTCAAAACACATTAGTATTTTCTGGAATTCTATTCCTTCCACGGTCCAATAATTAAAAGTAAAAAAGAAAAAAAGTCTACATAAATCATCCTACTTTTCTTTATCTGGAACTGAAGCAAACTGATACAGATCTGTCCCTTTTTAAAAAATCTAAATATACTGTCTTTCTGGAGACATATTGCTTCTGAACTAGGCTTCATTTATATGTGACAGACAGCAGAGGCTGAAAATAGATATGCAGGGTTTTCCACAATCTGCTTCGAAATAAAGGACTAAGATGAGTGGGAGAATGCAAGTGGCTTTTCATCTGATGACGATAAACAGCAAAGTCAAGTATGTGGTATTATTGTTAAAACAACTACTTTTAAAACTCTGACCTCTGACCTCTACAAGCTCGATGAAAAACATTTTATATCTTTTCAAGTGCTCTTGCCTGTGTCATTGGGTTTTTTCTAAACTGATTTTATTCCTTTTTTCATCAGCAACAAATACAATGACCAATTCTGACACTGGTGTCTACCTGAGAGTTGGCAGTGTCATAAATTTAGATTATTGCTGCCACACAGAGGTCATTTACAATAAAGAGTAATTATTTATTTAATCTTTTGTGGGGGCGCTTGAAATTATTGCAGACAGCCTAAATACATAGGCAGGAAATAAATTGCAATCCCATTTGTCACTGATGTTCTATCAGTTGCTTTCTTGAATGTGCAACCATTTAAATAAGATTTTATGTTTTTAACAGGCCCCCAAATAAGGTGTTTTAAGAATCAATTCAGTATTATAATTATGTGATAAATAGGAATTGTGAAATGACTTTGGGGACCCTGCATCTTTTGAATGTGATGACTTATTTGGCAGCCTGGATACATCAGAATTGTCCTCAAATTCCACATATTGCATATAAAATGTAATATGTGGAATTCTAAAAGAATTCAACTATAGAAAGCACAGTTAGTGAATGTTGTTGCTTGTTTGTTTATTTGGTTTGTTTGTTTTTGTTTTGTTTTTGTCTTTTTTAGATGCTGGGCATTAAAGCCAGGACCTTGAGCATGCTCTATTATTGAGCTACAAGCACAGTACTAGTTAAAAAAATTAAAACCAACCCAAACATGTGGTATAGTTACATGCATTCTTTGTTGGCATGATAAATAGCACTATTTAGTAGTGGTTTAATAAGTACAGACATTTTGAAGTATTGAAGGATATAAACTATATTTTGCACAATCTGCACCAAAAATAGTTGAAGATGAGAATACTTATACCAACTGTAGATGTGTGGCTGTTGATAAACTTCTGTGAACTATTATGTACACTCAACATTTAAAGATTATAACATGAAATGATTATAATCCAGTTTGAACTTACTCACAAAACCCAGATGTAAAACCCCTTAAAGATAAAGAGYTTTGAGTTGCGGTATTTGATTTTATGTTATATGATATATAATGGGCTTTCACAAACTAGTAAGCACTGGACAAATGAAAACTACATTTTTACTTAATGTGTAAATGTATTTTGACAGCATATCTGTAATACAGAAACCAGTCCACCACACCTTAAAAGAAAAATATCACTAAAGTCTTAGTTTCCTGCACTTTTTACAGTTTCTGTGCTTTTAAAAATGATTTCTAAGCACTGAATAGCATTGTTTGTTTTTGAAAAGTGTTGACAATAGTAAAAGTGAAAGCTATTGTTTCAAAACTGTACCCATTGTTCTCCAAATTAAATTAACCAAATAATTTTTTAAACAATTCTCAGTCAAGATAGAAGCCTGAATAGTAATTACAGAGGCAAAAAGAATGAACAATACTGGCTACAGTACATATAAAAAAATCTAATAGTTCTATTTTAAAAGACCGGAGCTAGAAAAAGTCATCATTTATAAATTATTAATAATTGATAATGAAAGGCTATCTACTTAGACATTTTAAGCCCTAGACAGCATCAAAAAAGAAGGAAGGAAACCTGCTACCCATGGAGACTGGGCACATTGGAGGACAGTACAGGAGTAGTGAATTAGAAAAATGTATAATGATATGCGTGCATGAATATGTTATAATGAAACCCATTACTCCATATGCTAACTTTAAAGTCATCTAAAAGTTACAATAGAAAAGGAATATTGGGAAACCAGAGCTGAAATTAATGAACTAGGAAGCAAAAGAGAAAACTAAATAAAACTAATGAACAAAACCAAGAACATTTTCTTGAAAGGACAAACAGGAAAAGGGGAAAATGCTAATGTCTCTTGACAACTACAAAGAGCACTGGGAAGACCATCACATATATGGGAAATCACAGACATCACAGCAATGTGGTGCTGGAGCACTATGGAGAATGTATCAACAACTGAAAAACCCTTCTGACTGTGGATGACCACCAGAAAGCCATCTAAAGTGACCTACATGTTAGGTTGAGCCATTGGGTGAGATTGTGGGCCACTAACAGGTAAAATGCTCTATTGAAAAGAAATCAAAACGCAATAAACTCATTGGTTTTATGGAAATAGAATTGCTAGAAAAAACAGAAATAGAAGATTCCCAGACTGTTTTCTATAGCCATAATTTCCAAAATGCATGCTAAAAGAGCAACCTATGATGACCAAATAATGTTTCTTCTGGAAACATTATTTTTTACATTTTTTTAATTAAACATTGCTCTTCCAAGAACTGAAAGCCTCTCTAATTTGTATCATCTTTAACTTTGAAATATAATGAGTTGTAAAGTTCGCTACTCAGAGCCATAAAATTCAATGCCAAAACAATACTGAAGTATTACCTGCATTTTATAATCTTCTACCTGTGAGCGAGAAGTATACATTTTATAGAGAGCTCTGGAATTGAAAATGTTATAATTACAGCTCTGAACACTCAGATTGGCATGCCAGGCAACATAGAGGTTAACACAATTTTTCCAAATATATGTTTTAGGGCACAAGGAAGGACCTCTGATAAAACTTGTCCAAGGGATGAAACCCATTACCCTAGATTATGCCCTAATGACTTTCTTTTGACTCCTTTGGAAACAACAGGTTAGATTTCGGTGCAACATGTTAGAGAACTGTGCCAGGTGTGTGCTAAGGAGGCACTGCACCACTGAGCCATGTCGCTCTGTTTGCAGACAGGGCCTCACTGGTTGCCCAAGTTTGCCTTGTCTTCCCTTTTGTAACACAGGAAGGTTTCAAGTGTATGATCCTCCCACATAAGCCTCTTAAGTAGCTACAATTATGGGTCTGCATCATTACACAAAGTAAATAGAAGACTCACAAGTGCTAGCCAGTATAGTCTCTTCAGAGCATATAGGCAAATATCACAGATATTTTTAACACTGAATACTGGATATGTTATGTCTGGAAGACCTTTCTGGGTCATTTAAACATTTAACAAGCTAGGAAATATATAGACATAGTGAACATTATAGGTAGAGGGGCCCAGGAGCTAAATATAGTCATGCTAGGGAATAAGGAGACATAGGTAGAACTTGAAAATTATAAATAGAGAAAAGCAAAACCTAAAAGTGTTTGTGGTCTACCATATATGGCACACTAAAGGAATCACAAGAACTTCAACATGGTGGAGAGAGAAACAAGAACGAGAATAGGAGATGAAATCGAAGGTAAAGGGAGCCTAGGTGCTATAGGACTTCTGAATCAAAGGGCAGACTTTGGTCTTTACCTTCAGTCATGGTAGAAAGCTAATGGATCACCGTAAGCATAGGATGACTGTTCTAACATGATAAACATTATCGAAAGTAAATATAAAAGATCATGGTGAAATGGAAAGTTCCTAGTGTAATCAGCAGAAAAGCAATGTTTTCTGTCCCTCCTATTATTAAAGGTTGTTATGGGGATGCACTGTTATTAGGCACTCGTGCAACAGAAAACCAGGAAGCGTATGACTGCCCGTGAGCAAGGAAGTTGCAGTCATAAAATAGTTGCACATAATGTGCATGTATATCTAGAAAATCCGATGGAATTGAATAGAGAACCGGTAGGACAAGAATGGAATCAGTAATTTCCGTGAAGTCTATGATGACAGTATTTATGAAAACTTACTTACAAGGTACAATACAGAGTTACATGAAAAATTGAAACTGATGATAAGCCGAATTAATATTTATGTCTGTTAATTAAAATTATGTAATTTTAATAAACAGCAGTAATAAATAGCCTGCAATATGAAGCCTTGAGAAAAAAAATTCATGTATAATAAACTTGGAAATAAAACAAATTTTAATGCTAACAAGAATTATAAAAATACTTTTTATAAAATTAAGAATCGGCCAAGTGACATTTTAAAAATGTAAATCAATGGAAAGTTATTCCATGATCTTGAATGGGAAACCTTGGTATTTTAATAATTCTCATGGAAATAATCTGTAATGCCGTAAAATTCCAGCCAAATCTCATAGGACTGTTTTTAAAGCTGACAAATAGGTCCTAAAGTTTAAGTTGAAAAATAAAATGAGGGAGGGTAGTTGAGAAAAATTAGAAGTAAGAAATGAAGTGCTGAGGTAGCAAGATGGCACACGAACAATAGCCAATGCTTTCATATGACAAACAAAGGTTAGGAACAGTGGGGAGAAATGGTGACAAAAGAGGCTGGAGAGATGGCTCTGCAGTCAACAACACTGGCTGCTCCTCTGGAGAACTAGGGTTTAATTCCCAGCAACCACCTGGCGGTTCACAACTGTCTATAATTCCAGTCCTAGGAAATCTGGTTTGCTTTTCTGGCCTCCACAGGCATCAGGATTTTACGTGATGCACAGACATACGGACAGGCAAAACAGCAACACAAATGAAGTAGAATACAAGGTGGTAAGTTAAAAAAAAAAAGAAATAGCAGTAAAGGAAAATATTTCCAGCACATTTTGAGGAAGAGTTATAATCCTTAATAGAACCACCACAATAAAAGAAAGGGGAAGGGAAGAATGGAAAAGATAAAAGTAGGTTCATTTTAGACTAAGAAACACTGACAAATGTGAAGATTTCAATTCTATACTTTTAGGTCAGGGATCAAGTACTCAATGATAGACTGATTGCCCAGTTAGCATGCACGAATGAGACTCTGATTCTACTTCCATAACTGGGAATTAAAAAGGGTATACGGTAATTTTAAAATGTTTCTCACATAAATGCTTCTATCACTATACTGTACATATATTGTATATTTTGATTATATTGTGTATATGATGTGATATTTGAGGCAATTTTGGCTATATCAGTAAATACTAAGCACATATTGAGTTTCTATTATTTAGAAGTTGAATTAATTATGGTACAACTTCATTGAATAATTATTTAGCTGTTTAAAACAATAATAGAAATCCATGCAAACTAAAATTACTCATTTAAAGTTGTAAGTTAAAATAGTACATATAGTACTTTTATGTATGTACAATAGCCATAGGGACCCACTGAAAATAGGTGAAGAGCTGAGGTATGATTTAATGATAAAGTATGTCTTTAGCATGTGTGAAGCCTTGGGTTTGATACCTAGAACCAAAATTTAGACACACACACACACACACACACACACACACACACACACATACACACACACACTGAGTGTCTATGCAGATATATGCAGATACACATGTATGAATATGTATTATATATATATGCATAGACAAAACTTAGAAATGATAAAACTCAAATTTATAGTTATAACGACAGTTAACCCTTACATTGAAGTTACTATATTCCAGGCATTATTTAAAATGATTTTCTTGTATTTATTTGCAAGTTCTTTTTTATAATAAAGCTTATAAAATTAAAAAAAAAAACTATTTTCATGTGTTAACTTAGTTAAACCAGCCAATATCCCTGAGAAGTGAACATTGTTTCCCATATGTTGCAAATGAGGAAGTTACATGACTAGCTATGCTCACATAGCCAATATGATTCTGTGCATATTTAAAGGAAATTCTCACAAACATGGTGGAGGACTATTTGGGCTCTACCAAGTAACAACTCAGAGACAAAGGAATCAAATCAGATGGGTGGAAGATGGTAAGATGTCTCCTAGGTTAAAAGACCTAAGTGGCACAAAGAAAACTCCAGACCTCTTGTGACAATTTCCATGGACAGCTTTCAAGTGCCCTCAAAGGGAATACTGACTTCATGCTGCTCAGTTGTCTACCAGTTTATTTATAGTCCATTCATAGTCTTTCTGGCACAGTGTATGCAGTGAATCAGTATGGGGTGATTTCTATTCAAAACAATGCTGTCTCTTCTACATCTGATTTTCCATCTTTATCGGGGTTTCAGGGAATAAACTACAGAGATTCGTTTATCATTAATAATCCAAATTAGAAAAAAATATATATACATATATACATGTGCATATATATGTATACATATACATGTGTGTGTGTGTGTGGGAGAGAGAGAGAGAGAGAGAGAGAGAGAGAGAGA
>BDUI01002672.1:46415-60273 GCA_002335545.1 Apodemus speciosus | reverse complement strand
TCTTAATAGTTTTCTTAAAGTTTTCTTTCTTTTCTTTTCTTTTCTTTTCTTTTCTTTTCTTTTCTTTTCTTTTCTTTTCTTTTCTTTTCTTTTCTTTCTTTCTTTCTTTTTTTGTTACAAGGTCTTCCAAATTGCATAGCTAGTCCTAGCACCGAGGACTCTAAAATAAATGCTAATGATGGCATATGCCCTTCGGGTAGACACTGTGACTAATATAAAATAAGGCATGTGTCCGTGCTGCTGCTGGGACATGTGGTGAATGATACTGTCAGTGAAACGAGAGAGATCAGACAAAGTGGAGTCGTCCTGAGGGATTTTCTGCAGTTTGTAAGCTGCAGACGAAACTCTGGGCCCAAGATGAGGCAAGGAAAGCATATTAGGTAACAAGATCACAGAGGTTACAAGGTTCAGAGACCTGAAGACTAAACTGCAGGGTCAGTGTCAAAGAATGGGGTCAGTAGGGCAGAAGAATGAGTTTAGATTATAGCTAGTATGCTAGCTTCTGTTAGGCATTTTAGACTGTATGGTATGGGTAATAAGGAAGTACTAAAACTCTCTTTATTATGAATTGGTTGGTTTTGATTTTTGCATAACAATGTGATTCCCCCTGCACGGTATTGTTAGAAAAGACCCAAAGAAAGGCAGAATATCTCTGAGCTAGTTTTGTTGGCAAATGGGTGGAAATAAAACTTGTCAAAGAGTAATTTCATAGGACCTGGTAGCTGTTTAGATGCCAACTGAGCATGAACTACAAGGCAGATGATGATTTCAAAATCCTGAATGGATTTTAGAGTTTAGCCTGGCTATGTGTATACAAACATACACACAGGAGGGCCCATGCCTTACACCTACTGGAAGGAACGGCCTATGGCACTGTCATTATCTAACCGAGTGCTGGAGTGCGAGCAGAAACCAGTGGGGTACCTGGCTCGGCTCTCTATCTTATCGGCAAGTATGAAACATCTGGGTTCTTGTAACAGCTGGCTCCTAACAAACCTCCTGGATTCCAATCTTTGGAGATTTCCCCACAGGCAAACAAAGCAGTAGCATGTACTCGACCCTCCAAAGTTTACTATCATAGATGGATACAAACAGCCTGCTCTCTTGCCTCGAGACAGAACCAGATTTTTGGTGTATCTTGTGCCTATCCGCATCCCTCGGTATCACAGTAAATTGAAAGCCACATTTTTCTGGTTTTTCTTAGTTTCTCTGTCCTACAACCCGGTAGTCTACTAGGTTCCCTTGAGAATATGCTCTGCTTCCAGACACTCAGAAAATAGTGTGTTAAGTGAGAAGTGTTTCAGCCAAGGAAAGCTAAGGGGATCACTATTATACAGGTGCCTTAACGTGACACAGAAAGCTCTTCATGATCAACACCCTGCTGTGTTTGCTAGCCTCTTCATTTTCTGACTACTGCTTTTCACTTTAGTAAAACCAAACTACCTGCAGTGCTTTCATACTCTCAGTGCCCGTGTTATTCTTGGAAGAAGCCTCCTGTTTCTCTTGGCACAACTTAAGCCAGGAATCGCTTTCTTAGGAAGCCTTCACTGAATCTGGAGGCAGCATGAGAAATCTCTCTTCTTGGATCCTATCTCACAGTATACATAATGTAACACTCATACATAACCAAATTAAAACCATCTGTTTCAGCATCTGCCTCCACTACTATAAGGCACACCACCAAAGTGCAGGGACTTTATCATATTTGGTTCTTTCTCCTCATCTGTTTTGCCACCAAATAGTCCCAAAAATGCCCACTGGCCCTGTGATCCCTCATTTATTACCTAGCAGAAGCTGGCACTGGAAGCAGAGCAGAGATGTAGAAGATAGACGGAGATGGTTTAATTGCTATACCAAGCCAGTAGTCCCAGACAAGATACAGATCCTAAGGTTCTGGCCAGAGTAAAAAGTCCTCTTCTTGAAGCCTGGGATCACAGAGTAGTGTATGTGTAGGGACCTTGAAAATGTTCTAAAGTTATTAGCTCCTTCTCTGGCCTAAAAGAAACAATCCTACGGCTTCTGACTCTTAAGGGGGAAGGATGTCAGGTTTCTTTGACAGTGGTGGGAATTATCACAAAATTTTCCTGGGATCACTAGTTAGCATTCAACAATATGAACACAAGTCAGTGACAGTATATGACTTTGCCAAATACAGGCAGGAAATTCAATGATAATTTAATAAAATTTTGAATTTTATTATAATTTTATCTTCATTTATATTATGTTTTAATTCTACTTGTAAATTTTATTGAATTATAATTTAATAAAGATATTTGGGAGACTAAATCATTGACATGTGGGGTCTCCAGAGTCTTGTGACAAGCAGACTACACTCTTTCAACACACTGGAGCATCAGCACCCAAGCTCATGCTAGGAGGAGGAATTTTGCTGAGTCATTACAAACCTTCCTTACCAACCCCACTTCAAAAGCTCTGCTTCTTTATTCAAAGTCACCTACCCAAGAGCCTTTGTGGAATGAACTGTTAGAACTGCTCACACCTGGGTTTCAGACAGAGTAAAGGAAACATGCCGTCAGTGTTTACCAGCGTAACCAGGATGCACTCAGGAAGGTTATTTTAGCCACTGCATTGGTTTTAATGATTTTGCAAATGACTTCTCTCCTGTATTTCAGAGTGCTCAAGGTTATGAAGGGATCACATATGGCTTCCTGCAAGACTTGCATTTAGTGAGAAAAAGCTGTATGTCACTAAAGGTATTTATAAATGTGGGTGTTTCTAAAAGCATCTGATATATCTCCCTTGGGAATGGCAAAGGTCCAGGTGTAAAAATGTGTCAACGGTGACAAAAATATTGAGCTCATTTCAGATTTTTTTAAGGTGACTTTTCTCAAGGTCACTTAGCTGGTTGGTGATAGAGCTACACTTAGACCCCAGAACTGTTAAGCTTTCCTCAACAACTAGTAATACATTTCACACATAATAACTTGGGCACGTGTGGAGTGGACTGAAAGAAAGTCACTGGGAACAAAGGCATAGATAAGATAGCATTAGATTAGTGAGGTTCCACATTGTAGATTGTCACCAGGTTTCAATGACAGGAATAACCTGTCATCCCAAACCATCTGTGCTGGTCCTAAGTCTATTTCTCATAAGATCTTTTTTCTCAAAGAAACACAATTATTATTCTAGCCTATTTCCTATTGAATTTGGGGGAAATTTTACTGTAGTAAACTTCACCAAGAATTTGACTGTCTTTGACCTGCAATTATCAGTTTTATAATCACGCTTGGATTCGGGCTGGCATTAGCAGAAATAATGGGCCTCATTTCATCAGGGAATCGTTTGGCTTTGTTTTGTTATTTTGATATTTCAGTGATTACACAGACTTAATGGTTTTTTGTTTTGAAGCGATATATTTATGCTACTCTTCTGAAAACACTTAGCATGAATGCTAAAGGCTAAAACAAGTCTCCAATGGCATGAATCCTAAGCTGCAGTGTCAAAGTATTCTGAGAGGATAGAATAACCACCATTTAACCACCTACATCAAAAATAGGCTTGCCTACTCATTTTAGTAGATTATCTTCATACTCTGTGAGGGCTTTGACTAGCACACTGAGTCCTTTTAAAAATAATCTACATTTAATTTAGGACAGCTCCAAAATTCAAGGATGCTGAGATGCTTGGAGAATATTCAGAGACCATCACCAAGAATGATTAAGAAGAACAGGAAATAGAATTATTAAGCATAACAAGAAACATTATTTCTAGGACAGTAAATAAGTGCTGTTTTTTTCCCCAGAAAAAGGTCAAAGTAAGAAGTAATGGGCACAGATTATACCTGGCAGCAGTTAGCGTGAACATAATGTCCTATGTCCTGGTACTTCCATAAATACAATTTGCCTTTGCTTCTTTAGTTAAATGTGGCAGGCAGTGAAAATATTGCAATAGACAGTCACTTGTATTATTCATCACTTCAAACTATATCAAGGAGAAAACAGAACTCTAGTTCGATTAAAGAACATTAATTAAAGGTGGAAGGGAGGCAATAAAAATCAGGCAACAAGGCAAAGATAAATCAAATGTAATCTAAAATTATGCTCTCTGGTTTGAAGCAGCCTTGCAAAACTGAACTAATACATCATCAAAAATTCTGGAAGGTGAAAGTAATTATAAACCATTATATACACATGGGATTCTCAAAGAACAAATTTAATAGCTGCATTATTTGATATTTCAATCCCTTTCTCAATTAACTGAATTTGTTTTAACTTCTTTTAAATTATTCCTTCTCCAAAGGACTAGTTGGCAGTGTAATGGTATTTGGAAAAGGTAGGCTAAGGAGAGGTAGTTAATAGAGTCGAAGTTTTAAGGCTCAATTTCATAATTCACTGGGGATGGATTTTCATTTCTTTAGAAAATTGGTTAGTTATTACTGGAAAGAGTCAACTGAACATGAATTTCAAAATGTTGCATCTCATACTTAAAGGTTCACCCACATTTCATAAGGGTACTGATTAAATACACATTGTTATTCATGGGCTGGGATGGGGCCTGAAATTAGAAATTTATAAGCTGTCATGCTACTAGACCAGGGGCCACCATATAAAATGATCAGGCTGCAGATGAACATCTTCTTTTTAGCGAAAAAGACTTTGAAATGTAGATTTTTAAAAGATTTATTTATTTTATGTATATGATTACATTGTGGCTGCACAGATGGTTGTGAGCCATCATATGGTTGCTGGGAATTGAACTCAGGACATCTGCTCACTCCAGCCCTGCTCGTTCCAGCCCAAAGATGTATTTATTTATTATATATATGAGTACACTGTAGCTGTCTTTAGACAGCCCAGAAGAGGGAGTCAGATCTCATTATGAATGGCTGTGAGCCACCATGTGGTTGCTGGGATTTGAACTCAGGACCTTTGGAAGAGCAGTCAGTGCTCTTAACCGCTGAGCTATCTCACCAGCCCCGAAATGTAGAACTTTATTAGCATTTTATGTAAGTGTAGAATCAACGCTGAATCTTAAACATTTCAATATTTTAAAGAATGTGTACTACCGCCGGGCGGTGGTGGTGCACGCCTTTAATCCCAGCACTTGGGAGGCAGAGGCAGGYGGATTTCTGAGTTCGAGGCCAGCCTGGTCTACAGAGTGAGTTCCAGGACAGCCAGGGCTACACAGAGAAACCCTGTCTCGGAAAAACAAAAAACAAAAAACAAAAAACAAACAAAAAAAAAGAATGTGTACCACCATTTTTTCAATGCTCTGGATTGAACCCAGGTTCTTCTTTGTCCCAGGCAAGTGCTCTACCAACTACACTTTGTCTCTAGCCCAGCCATCTCTATTTTTCAATTCGTATCCTACTGACATAATAATGGATTATATACTATTAAAATAATTTCTACCCATTTCTTTTTTCTTTTGAGTATGGGGCTGCCCATTCTTTTGGGGGGAATCGAGCCCAGTATTCTGAGCATACTAATCTCCTAGTCTTGCCACTCAGATACCCTAAAAGGGTACATATGCAATTCACATTACATTTTAAGGGAATGCGTGTTTACATTATGGATAAAGAGATGTACTTTTTTCAACCTATGGGATCCTTTTCAGAAGTACCCTAAAGATCGAGCCATTTTTAGTTTTCCCAAATTTCAACCTGACAGCTATGACCTCAGATATTAGAACGATGAACCGCCCCCCCTCCGCCCTTTGTGTAAGCTGGATGAAGGGCCCTGTTTTCAAACAACAGTGTGTGGGAGACCTGGAGCACCGTGGCACCAGTGGACAAGTTCATTCTCTCTCTCGATGGTCTCTCCCAGCTCTGGTGGCCAGTTGCAATTCTGTTCCTGTTCCATGAGGAAGTCCACGCTCTGCCACACCAGCTCCCGATCTGAAGGTTTGAGATGCTCTTGGTAAGAAAGGAGCATCTGGAGAATGGACGACAGGCCATGAGCTGCCCCTGTGTGGATGAACAAAGCATCAATTATCTATCCAACAAGGGAAGTCATGGTTTGATTTAGTGAAAAGAAAACCATGCGATCTTTTTTTAATTAAAACATAACTTGAAAGCACATATAGTATAACAATTGAGTTGCAAACAAACAAACCTCAATCACTAGCCAAATAGTGTGCAGCCCAAATCTGGCTCACTGACTACTTTTGTAAATAAAGTTTTATTGGAACATAGTTATAGTCATTCATTTGTTTATTGTTCTCTGCTTCCTTTATGTTATGCAATAGACTTATATTTAGAACTGAAATCACATCACATGGGCCACAATCACTAAATAAAGCTGTAAACTTTAAATACATAATCACTTGTGTTTTGGACATTATCTCACCATGGAGATATGAAGGTGAGTATGAGTTTGCACATGCTCTTGAAGACCTCCCCATTCAGTTCACAATGTGGGCCATATTCAGAAAAAAAAAAAAAAACAACTATTAGAACATAAACAGTGGARTGCTCTGTAACAGATCTGTACTCAGAGCATGATGAGTATGTGGCATGTATGTGGCAACCTAAATGGGCAAGAAGTTGCTAGGAGATTTTGTTAAACATTGTTTCTAGGTATGTCTTTTTGAGTGCTTGTGGAGACAATGAAGGTTGAACCTGCAGACTAATTAAAGAAGATTCCCAGGGCCAGTTGTAGGCAGCCCTTATCTGGCAAAGGCCTGAGTGGAACAAAAACACTAAGAAATCATTCTCCCTGTGGAACCCAGCCTGGAACTTACAACGCTGACCTTTTTAGATCTGGATTTTTGAGCCTTATAATCCTTTAGGCCAATTCCTTTATTAGTTCATCATTATTCATACAAACAAACAACATTCATGTCAATATTTATGTATTACATGACATAGACAACTTAGAGTATATATGATGCACACTAGTCTTGGAAGTCAGATTGAGTTTTCAGGAAAGTATTTCCACATTTACCAGAAATTAGGTTTGTAATATGTATATCAATGGCCAGGATGTTAATTTGTCTTAAAAAAAAACCCAGCAACTATTAATAAAAGAACTTTAAAGAGATTGCTAGCAATCTGACACACTTTGTACCTATGCTCCATATTTTGTACCTTATATATGTATTCTTTTGATGGATGAAGTTTTTCTCTGGCCACAAGAACATGCTTAATACACAGAGACAAGGCAGAATTAATACTCCATGGAGCATCCAGCCAATAGAGTAGAGAATGCATTGATAAATACGAGAACTTCCTCAGTCTTTGGGTAAGACAATTCTGAGGCATGTCTCATATGGCCTCTAAGAATCCCCAGGGGAACTGAGCCTGTTACAGTCTGAAAATGAAACATTTCCTATCAGAGTATACAGTGGATGATTGTTCTTCAGTAAGTGGTGTTATTTGGGGAAAAATATGGAAACTTTAGAATGTGGGGCCTATCTGGAGTAAATGAGTCAAATATAAGTATGTTTGAGGGTCTCCAGGCCTTTCTCTCCCTCTGACTCTTATCTACCATGAGAGGAGTAACTTCTGACACATGCTTATATGCTTCTGGACCAGAATGTTCTTCCCTATTATGGGCCCCGAATAAATGCAGCCAAGTGACAACAGAATTGGCCTTCTGAAACTACAAGCCAAAAAAAAAAAAAAAAGTCTTAAAGTCTTTCTGCCCTTAAGTTGTTACAGTAGGCATTCTGTAAAAGCGATTCAAAACTCTAATGCAGAGCATCTGTTACCCAGAACTGCTCATGATTTCACAGTAAATTAAATTCTTCCTCTTCCTTGTCTCATTTCCCCACCCCCTTCTCCATCAGTGCTTTCTAGGGTTCCGTTTCCAATGAATCTTTGTATTCAAATCCTGTTTCGGGGTCTGGTCCTTCAAAGACTTAGGAAAGAATGCAAAAATTCCTTTGAGAAAACTCTCTGGATGTCGCTCATTAGCCATTCACCATGTCCTCTGGGTACCCTCATTAAATGCAGGCTCTGTGGCAAAGGTCCAAGGATCACAAAGTTAAACGAATGAGTCCTCATCCTGAAAGTACACAAAACCTGACAGGGCGGTTGTACAAGTGAGTCCCAGATGATAATATAATAGAGTGAGGACTTCATTAACAGTGTGGGCCTGATGCCATGATCTCACCCAATTTGCTTCAGGGAAACATACCTGAAACATGTCAATGATTCTTAAGATGTCAATGATTCCCCAAGATGCAGGAAGTATATCATTGTGTGCAGAGTTTTAAAGACTGCATATTTAAAAGCAGATAAAGGGCTTGTGGGAAGTAAAAAATGGTCTAGGCACAAAGAAACATAAATAAATGGTTTAAAGGGAAGAGGTTGCTTTGTGTGTGACAAACTACACTAAACAGAACCTAGAGAAAAGACACAACACAGTTGAAGTGTAACTTGCTCGGGATTGTAAGGATGCAAACTGGGAGGAACTCCCTTTTCCTTTCTGTTTTTTTTCTTACATGAATCAGAGCTCAAAGTTATTCATTGTAGTTCGGTTGCCTGTTCGGAATCTGCTGTCACTAAAGCCTTAGTGGATTAATCTTATTCCCCTATACAAAACCATTACTTAGAATCGGGGTGACAACTGTTCACTGTGTGTCAACAAAGCTAAGTAAGCTTTGTGTGGTGATACATGCCCAGAGTCTGCAGGAGGCTGAGGCAGGATATCTGATATCTTAAGCAATGTACTCCGAGTTCTATCTCAACTAAATAAATAAAGGTTTTAGTCTTTAGTGAGCATAATTATTAAAATACTTCCATATCTGTCCTTCGGGTTATGAAATGATATTAAATTATATCTCAATTTTTGTTTTCGAATGTGTTAAAGTCATTTTTGTTCCCAAATAATGATGGCCTTTGGCCAAACTAAAAGCCCTTGTTCTCTACTCAGTGTTACCATTAGAGACTCTCTCCAGCCCAGAGTGCCACTCACCCAGGTATTCTGTTCCATAGTAAGAATACATTAGGGGGAATGGTTTTCTCTTCTTCAGCGCATACTGCTTGCCGGAGTCCAGAATTGCCTGGCATATTGCTTTAATTTGTGTTGGGGTCAATACCTGAATAAAGAAAGAAACCAAGAAGCCAAAGTCAAAGCACGACCTTTATCTCTGTCCCCTCAAACATTACAAAGGCCAACGGTATATTGTCACGATCCTCTCCTATGTGTAGAAAACTTTATTTTGCCACTGCCTCTCCTTCTTTTAATTTGAGTTTATCTGCCCTCTTCAGAACACTTGAAACAGGCACCTTTGCTGTGATAGGTTGTTGTAAAATGCCAAGCCTTCCATACTGCTGCTGTTCTATCATTAATCTCTGTCACTGGGACAAGAATTTGCTCAGGAAAGAACAAATGGTGAGGCTGATGGATCGTGTTAAAAAAAAGCCACTGGTCCTGATACGATAGATGCTGCAGGTCTGGCCCAGACAGCAGGCCTTGAGTTTGAGGTGGTTAGGCTGTGCTTATAAAGGCACATTTCTACAACAAACTACTGCATGGCAAACCCAGAGCAGCCACCTGCATTTCCGGGATGAAAGCAAAGTCCATTTGTGCCAAGAGAAAAATCACTTAAACATCAGAAGGACTGTGAATAGAGAAAGGCTGAAATGCAAGAACTTGGAGTCTTTCCCATGTTGTTCTAACTGTCCATAATCAGTTTCAGGATTGGGGGAGAAAGATTAAAAGGTTCTCAAGCCTCCAAAGCATCGGGAGTTTCTTAAGAATCTCATCTGGTTGGCACTGTGTTCTGTGACCTGCATTCCCTTGGGGGCAGGCTGGATGCTCCGTCTGGTTTGTAGCCCCTATCACCAGGCTTCCTGTTAGGATGAAATCCTTGTCCTCCTGCTGTCTTAGTCCTGGACTGTGTTAGACTATCAGACCTGTGAGAGCAAAGATTGTGACATTTCATCATTTTTGATCCTTGGTGCCAAACACAGATATTGAGGTTGGGGGAAGAGGGAGCTTTGGTAACAGATAAGCAAGTTCTACTTGAAGTCTAAAATGCAGAGTCCTCCCTCCATTAACCCCCTTCCCCCTCTTTGCCTTCTCTCTGTGATCATTTCTTAAGCCTGTACTCCGCTCCACACAAGCTTACTGTAGGTGCTGGCACTGAGACAGTGAACATTACTGACATAGTATTTGCTCCAGGGACACCAAACTTCTCAAATGGCGGATATGAATAGAAAAGAACTGGTTAGGTTGACCTGGAAAAAAAGGTATCTACAGCCCAGCCTGATTGAATGAAACTAGGATCAGAAAAAAAATGCTCACTGATTTTTGGACTCTCTCCTAAGGCACACACATCTCATTTCCTTATATCTGTAATTAGGCCAATTACACTTTAAATAATATGTTGATGATTGGAGCTATAACTTTCCTCTGTTTTGCCCAATATTAGGAAAGAAAAATACAATCCAGTTTCTGGGTTTGTCAAATGGAAGACTTATTTAGAAAACTAACTACTTCAAGAGAAAAAGTGTTGTTGAGTGTGGCACACATCCTATAATTCAAGCACTTGGGACACTGAGGCAGGAGAATTTCAAGTTCACGCTTTGCCTGGCCTAGATACTAATACCCCATTTCCAAGCACATTTAAGGGGGAAAAGTAAACTGTCTCTTCATTAATTTACCAACTAGCATTTATTGAGTTACTCTTCTAGTAAGGCCTTCCCTGGGTATCAGGGGGAAATTCTGGAGAGCATGGGATGCACTTTGCCCTCCTATAGGGGATGTGCTATCTGTTGACAGAGACAAGAGGCAGACACAAGAAGTAAAGCTCATGAACCTAGAGGTGGGAAGAAGCATGGCCTGCTGCTATCCAGCCTCGCTAAGATTTTACTCGATCCTCAGTTCCACTTTCTCAGAAACAATTACATCATGGCTTTCAACTTCAATTTTCCTTTTATTGGCTGCCTGTCTTTGTCTCCTGATGGCATCCCTCTTTTATTCCTACTGATGAAAACCCCATCTTCCTATGTGGATCGCCACTGCCACATCCACTCACACTCAGGTCTTTTCCTTAACATTTAGCATATTTCTCCTAAATGACTTTCCAACTCTAAACTTATGTAAGATGTAGCCCGCCGCTCTTCATCTGCCATATGAAAATATTCTCTGCTCTTTAGTTGGAGCAACTGATTTTACACTGAATCTTATTGTTTAAAGGTTGCATCGTATTTCCTCTAGGGAGGGGCTCAAGACAGGGTTTCTTCTGTGCATTCCTGGCTGTCCTAAAACTCTCGCTCTGTAGAGCCTCAAACTCACAGAGATCAATTAATTGGTGCTCACAGGAGCTCACAGAGACTAAAGCAGTAATCACAGAGTCTATGTAGGTCTTTGCTAGGTCCTCTGCATCTACCTTATGGTTTGTAATAGTTTGGTATTCTTCCGGAACTCTTTTTTTTTTTTTTCTTCCGGAACTCTTGACAGCCTCGCCCTATTGCAACTTGTTATGCTGTGCTCAGATGATATCCCTGGGAGGGCTGCTCCTTTCCGAAGGAAAACAGAGGAGGGGTGGATATGGGCAGGAAGAGAGGTGGGGGACTGGGAGGAGGAGATGGAGGAGATGTACTGAAAGCAAGTCTCAGCATCATTAATCTAAAGTCAGTCCCTCCGTCCTCATAAGATCCTTGGAGGGTTTAGACCTAATGGCATTCTATCCCAGTTCTGTCCATCCTGTTTTCCTAGGAACACATCTTGCTTCTTGCCTATCTGCATGTCTTCTCAGTATTGATTCTGAGTCCACATGACATTTTTTTTCCCGTGGTAGAAAATGACCACTTAATTTTCACGGCTGCACTCAGGTGAATTACTAAATTAGTACATTTTTTTTCCTATTTGCTTTTCATATTCATAACAGAAAACTGTCTCATTCTGTCCTCCGTTAAACATGTATTCATAGTCTCCTCTTGGTTTTGCAGCCAGGGGCAGAAACTCAGCTTGTCCTGGGTATGGTGCCCCTCCCCCATTCTCTTCCTCCCACAGTTCAAAATAGGGAATGAATTTATAAAATATTCTTTCAAACCCTTGCCAGGTCATGCATCATGTCTGGGCGGTTTCTTCTTATCTCACAGAAACACCGTGCAAAACAAAGAGAGCCCCGGTGCTTGTTGAGCTGGATAGAGAGTAGTTCCGCACACAGTTCTTTATCTCTGTGAACAGACAAGACCTACCCTTGAGTTTATTGATTGGCAAATAAAAACTGAAAATAGTTCTCCTTAAAGGTCTGAATGCGGGGAAAGAATACTGAGAACGAATGTGCCCCTCTTTCCCCCCTGAACCAACAGTAGAGAACAAAAGTAGGCGTGAGTCTTCAGGGTAAGGTCTGGGTCTGGTTCTCTCTATGCATCTGTTAAACATCCCTTCATTTCCTGTTTGGAACACTGAGGAAGGCAAATTTGCTCGTGTCTGAGGAGATACCCTCAGGGTACACTCAGACATCCTGGGTCGAGGAAGTAGCATTTCCAGTGTGGAAAGTGTGACAGGAAGCTGTCTATCCATCAGCTATTTCCTAAAACAAGCCTGATGCCTTCTCCTGTATTCTTAACACGGAGGGCCTAACGCTGTGTTTGTACTTTGGATTAATTAGGCCTTTTATTTTTCTTTTCAACTTCCTTTGCCTACGCTGTCTTAAAATAAAGACATGGCAAAGATGCAGAAGCCGGTCTGTAAGGGTTTGCTTTAAACAGTTTCATTAGTTAAGTGATTCACTTCACTGACCCTGTAATATTTGTATTAGGCTGGCCTCTGAGTATGCAGAGATGGAAGAGGAGTAAAACAAACGGTATGTTTCTGGGTCCTGCCTAAAGGCTATGACTGAACCACGTCCTTGCAGAGATGACCTTCATTAAGGCAACAAATCAAATGGATTAGGCTGCAAGATGCTTGCYCTACACCACAGACTCTGCCCTGGCGCGCAGCCCCTATGAAATAGCAGTCTTTGCTGGCTCTATCTCTTTGGGCATCAAATATCACTGGCCTATCCCCCATCAGCAGTAATTGGATTTCCAGATAGCAGCAGCCGAAATCCTAGGTTTATCAGCATGGTAAGGCATCCTAGACTATCAGATTCCTCTTCTCGACAATTTGAAATGCATATTGTAAAAGAAGCGAAGCTGTCAGCAATCACAGCTGCTGCTGGCAGCACGTCAGGTGGTAGAGATGGGCCCATGCACAAAGCTGAGACTTAATGGAAACAGGAAGGAGCTACGAGAGAAAAGACTATGTAAGCCACCGGAAGTGAGACTGAAAGGAGCTGGGGCAGGTTTGCTAGCAGGAACAATGATGTGCAAAGAAACTTACAGAAAGGTGGCTGGTCCCCATAGCTTGTATTTTCTGACAATTTAAGGAAATCCCCTTAAGGGTGTCCTGCCAAATTTTCATCCAGCACACCCATGCTCCCGGCTTGAGTTCCTTTAAAAGGCCTCAGGCTTGTTGTCCCAAACCCAGCCCCCCAGTCCCCCAACCCCCGTGCCAGCAACCCTAACTGGAACAGCATGGACATAAAGCAAACTCGTTTTATTCACATCTCCATCCTCCAAGTAAACATATCGACCCTGCTGCCAAACAGTGTAAATCTACTCAGACGAAACAAGAACGACACCTGAATATAAGACACATACATAGGAGAGACTTAGGTCTTGCTCTGTCCTTGGACACTGTCAAAGGGTCACTTAAATCTATCTGCTTGTCCATGTGTGGTCCACAGAGCAGAAGCCTTGCCTTCATCTAAGAACCTTTAGAAATGCAGATTCCCAGGCTCCAGTTGAAAATCCACACCATCAGAAACTGATTTTTAACAAGATCCTGGGTAATAGGCACTCACATTAAGGCTTGAGAAGCACAAGCTTTGAAGTAAGATAGTCCCCACTACCCCTAAAAGTCCCTGATACTAGGCGACTGCCTCTGCCTCTGCC
>BDUI01002671.1:10437-21724 GCA_002335545.1 Apodemus speciosus | reverse complement strand
TGGTCTTGAATATGATACCAACGTCAATCTGTTCCTCATAGCGCCTAACAAATGGTTCCTTGCCCACTGAAGGCTGTGGAAGAGCAGACAGAAGGTTGGTTAAAGTRAGGTGTGGGTTTTGACAAGAGACTGAGGCAAAAACCAACTTTGATGCTAGTCACTTGGGTAGATTCATGTGTCTACCCATGTGAGTGCCCTGAAAGTGTAGATTAAGGACACTGTGACAGAATTCAACAGTTTTCCATGGGAAGAGCTTAGTCTGTTTCCAGGAGGGCTTCCTCCCTCCCCACTCCTCTTCCTTTCTCTCTTCCTGCTTCAGAACCCTAAGTCCTAGGTGTTCTGAGTGTGTGTCATCAAGCCCAGTGAGAGTACAACCTTAGAGGCCTGTCTGCCCATCTCTATTATGTACGTGGCTGTGTGTGAATTTCTAGGTTAAGGAAGGAAACTCTGAAACTGGAATTTAGATTATTCGATATAATCAGCCATTGAAGATATGCAACAAGTATTTGTTAAATAAATATCTAGCTAATGGAAACCTAAAAGTAATCTCACTTATTGTAGCAGGGTTCCTTGAGCTGTGACAGGACACTCGTGTCACATGTGTGGCCAGAGCAGGAGGTGTCTTATCGCCTCAAACTGTAGCTGTCATGTTACATATTTTGTGTTAGGAATATGCATATGGTTAAGAGTCAGTGAATACTCATAATGAACTGATTTTGAAGCCAGTTACAAGTCACAAGGTCCTTAGGTATGTGGCTTAACCTTGTGTATCAGTATTCTGATCTGCACAATAGGAGCAGTGATAGAATCTACCTTATAGGTTGTCATGAAGACTGAGTTAAGGAACACAACTCACTTTAGACTAGCTCTGATACATGACCATTGCACTGCCTCGGCCGAAGGAGGGAAACTACACTTAGGAGACGGGCAGGCTGCTGCTGCGGTTCCAGCCCAGAACACATGCCTCTGAAATGCAGCTTTTAGTCTCCAGTGGTATTTGTTGTCTCAGAGGCTTACTGTCTCTGTCTGCTAACTTCGGTCTGGTCCAGGAAGCTTCTAGCCTCTCTRTACAATCTACTTTATGCCTAGAATGTTTCCAGTCTGAGACGTACTGGTGAATTAGCTCATCCTTTCTAGTTCTTTCTTAGCTCTGACTGGCCAGTTCAACTTAGCTGTTCTGGATCAAATTTCTTCCCAAGATGACTCATCCAAACTGGCTTCTCCTGGCCTCTGACTGAATTGCTCTGCTTGGCTTCACACTAACTTTGGTGATGAGTACTAATTTCGTTCCTTCTCATTCTCTGGCTCCTCCTGTCTTCACCTGTGTCTAGCTTGTTCTCTCCCTGCATCTGTCCTGGTAAAACTGCCCTTTCCCTGTTTCTCTCTGTGYTCTTACACATCTTCCTTTTCTTCTCTCTTCTTGTTGGGCGGATCCTATTCTGTCAACTCTTTCTCTTATTCGTCACTTTGTCTGTCACTCTATTAGACATCACTATCAAACATGGTGCTTCCTTCTATAAACTAACTTTACCTCCATTGTTTGGGATTAAAAGTGTGTACTAAGGGCGTGTCTGTATTCCAGCCGGAGCGACCATGTTGCTGGATTAAAATTCTTCTACATGCCTCCCTAGAAAGGATGGTCTGTATGCCACCATCAGAGTACGTGAAGGGAGCCACAAATGCAGTGGCCGAAGAACCCTTCCCAGTCAGGCCCGTGGGGACCAAGGTCTAGATCTGGAGGTGAAGCTGCTGACTCCTTACAAGCGTGCTCAGGGGACGGGAGGGCTGGCTCCCTTCTCAAGAGCACTCTTCTGGAGGAACAGGGTTCAGTCCTCCGTACACACCTGACTGCTCACAACTCTGTGGGACTCCAAAGGGTCCAGCCTCCTCTTTTGGCCTCTGTGGACACTAGGAATGTACATGCTGCACAGGCATACATGTAGGCAAAAATCTCTACACACATAAAGCGTTAATTAAAAAAACCCTTTCAAACAAAACAGTGTCAGAACACTAGAGTTATGAGAGAATTCTGAGTGTGAGAAAACACCGAGAGAACAAGAGTCTTGTGACCCGCTTCTTTAAGACAGAGGCGTGTTCTTGGAATGCATTTTTGTGGTCCTCCTGGTACGGCAGATAGTTTACTTTGGCTGTTGCTGTTCCCATGCTCTTCATATGCTTCTGTGGAAAAATAAACATTTTTGCCATGTGTCGCTTGTTCTTGTAATTGTACACATTACTCATGTGACTCTGCTTAACCCTCCGAGCATAAATTGTCTGATGCTCTGAATAAAGTTGGCTATTGCTTGAGACTTTAGCCTGCCTCATTTTTAGGCCCCGTTCTCCAGGTTCGTTCGGCCTAGTAGAGTGGTAAACAGGTCAGGATGTAGCTGGATCTCTGTTGCAGAAATGTACTTCATGTTAGATGTGCCATCGTGAACAATCTTTTTTCTCAGATTTTTTAGTATTATGTAAATTTTTATATTACCAAGCCTGCGCTGTAAACACCTTGACCCGCTGAGCCATTTCCACAGCCCCACCACCTTTTAATTAAATAGTTTCAAAGTTATGAATTAGGAGTGTGTGTGTGTGTGTAGTCAGAGGACGGCTTACAGGAGCTGAGGTTGTACCATGTGCTCCAGTGACTGATCTCAGGTTGTCAGCCTTGCATGCACATTTTCTTGTACTTCAATGGATGCCTTGGTGGTGACCAGTTTCCCCGCAGGGTCCTAAACATTAACTTTCAAAATCCCAAGTCAGGATCTGTGGGCTCAAGGAAGTGATTTTCTTTACCAAAGCATTGGTGGGGTTATGGTTATAGGATTTTTATTCAAGTGTTCTGATGAGGTTAAGTTGTGTAAGGCCCAAACTGCTTGTTAAGCGAATCCAGTTTTGAATCGCACAAAATGACTACATCTCTCCATTATTCTGCTTGAAAAAAACAACTATTGGAGGAAGGCGACTGACTCCTGTGACTCCTCACAGTTAGGAAGATGGCCAGCTCATTTCTAAATGGAAACTCCCAAGTGCCACAACACATCATTCATCTGACATATAACCCGACTTCCACTGAGCTGGAATGTACTTTAAAGGTCAGGCCTTTGGACGAAGAATGTCAGTTTAGTGGGTTATGCGGTGAAATGCCTACATCTGGAGCACTGTGAGCGCCGGACAGCTTCTCTTCAAATAGCACAGGGAAGAGTGAACAGAGGGTTAGAAGCTGAAAGCCTTTTGCTTAAGCACATTTCCTAATGCCTCTGCCTGTACCTCGTTAAAAAGATAAAACAGTGGTGGAGAAAACATCAGGCCTATATTGGCGAAAACTGGAGAAATGTTACATTATGGGTGGGAAAAAAATCTAGATTTTTTTAGCTCATGAAATTGGAAACTTCAAGCACAGTTATTATTATTTGAAATAAAAAGATCTTGGCATGCATTCCAGGCTGGCCTTGAACTCATGGTTCTCTTGCTTCAGCTAGGATTAGACTTGGGCTACTGAGCCTATTTTCTACCTATAGAGAGGAGGCCAAGCTAGTCCTGATAGTGGTGCATGCTCACAATCCCAGTACCAAGGGGGCACAGTGTCCGAGACAGGAAGATCATAAGTTCAAGGCTATCTCTGGTAGGTAATGAGGTCCAGGCCAGCTCAGGCTCAAAGTGACTCCATCTCCAGGAAGTGGGCTGGAGGGAGAATCCCCTTCTCTCCACATTTTCTCCATTTGGCAATCCTTTCCACTCCACATGCCCTCTGTCCGCATTCCTGTGCCCATCCCGCAGGCAGGAGGTTCTTGCAGTTTATGAAAAGTGAGGCAATCAGGCATTCTTTTTCAAACGGGCGAATCTTTTGCTCGGGTGGGATCCGAAATTGCTGCCTCTGTTTCCAAATAGTCCTAACTCTGCCGGACTGGACTAAGGATCTGACCCTAACCTACTTTTTCAGAATGGCTGAAAGCGAATAAGACTCTGATGCTCCAGGCCACAAGCCAGCTGTGTGACCTCGGGCGACAGAGTTACGTCTTCCCCAGCCAATAGCGATTAATGATCTTTAAAAGTGATCTTAATACCTGTTTCTGAACACAATCGCACGGCTCCTACACTGCACACAGAGGGCTTTTAAAGCTCTCCCAAGTAATTCTTAAACCGCAGAACGCTTCCGAGAGCAAACATCCGGTACAGTGCGAGGACACCTGGGCTTCGCAAGTCGCCCCGTGGGAACTTGCGAGCTTCGCGCTGCTCCTCCGCCCACGCTCCGGGGAGCCTGGAAAAATGATTCTCTCGGGAGAGAGTCTGGAAAACTGGCTGAGACTCGAAGCGGGCAGCTTCCGAGAGTGGGTCAAGCTGCTGGCGGCATTTAAGGACCCCAGTGCGACACACACAATTCCAACCCGAGCAGCCCCGCCGACCCGCGTGGGGACCACCTCCTAAAAACCGGGACCCCTGCCTTCACTCCTAGCCCCAGCCCCCACGGAGGTGTGCCCGTTTCTCCTCCACGTGACACGGGCCGGGACCGTCACTTCCGGCGGCGCGGACAGCGCGCTTGCGCGCCGCGCCCGGCTCTGCAAGCCGTTGGCACCGGCGCCGCGTCCCCAACAGCCGCAAGAGGCAGGCGGCACCGGTGTGAGCCCGGCRCGGACGGGCTGCGGTCACCAGGGCGCGCAGGCCGCGGGGCCTAGCGCCACGCCCACCTCGGCCGGCCCCTCCCTCTTCCCGGGCGGCTCGCGCCCMGCGCGCCAGGCCCCGCCCCGGCCCCGCCCCGGCCCCGCCCTCCCCGCTGGCTCTGCGGGCGCCGGGCAGCTGCAGCGGGCGGCCGGGGCTGCGCGCTCGGGACGCGCGGAATGTGAGGCGCGGCGAGCCGCTGCGCACCGACGCTCGCGCGCGCGAAGGGCGGCGACCCCTGGAAGACGGTCGGCCGCGCCCGGCGCTCCGCTGCGCGACGCGCGGGTCCGGGCTCTCGCCCTCGCGCGCCCTCGTGCCCTCCTGGTGCCCTCCAGCGCGCCGGCGGGACCATGAAGAAGTTCTCTCGGATGCCCAAGTCGGAGGGCAGCGGCGGCGGGGCGGCGGCTGGCGGGGCCGCGGGCGCCGGGCTCGGCGGCGGCTTCGCAAGCTCGTCCATGGGCGTCCGGGTGTTCGCCGTCGGTCGCTACCAGGTCACCCTGGAGGAGTCGCTGGCCGAAGGTACGCGCGCGGCGGGAGGCAGGTGAGGGAGGCCGGGGTGTGGCGGCGGCTGCGGGGCCGGCCCGGCGGCTGGAGAGTGGCTCCGGCGTGAAGCCGCTGGCAGCTCCGGTGCGGGCACGGCTGCCTGCTTAGGAGTTTGAAATCGTTCCGTGTTCTTMCTGGCGCGAGGAAAGAAATAGAAGACGTCCCAGTAAGTGATGTGGTGTCACGATGGGACCCGTGACTCATTAGAGGGTCAGATGGAGCAGTGCTGGGACACTGCTTTGCCAGCTGGGGCTCTGGCGGGTGTCCTGCGTTGCTTTCGGGTCCGAGCTTCCCGGACTCCCCAGGGCGGTGGACTCCGCTGGCGTTTGTTTCTGCTAAAAACCCAAACAAAACAGGACTCACAAACCCCTGTATATGGCTACATGTATGCAGACAGTGTGTGTGTGTGTGTGTGTGTGTGTGTGTGTGTGTGTGTTGGCACGGTCTTCCAAATTCAGTTAAGTGGTGCTTGGGGGTGGCGTGGGGGAGTAAACTTGAAGTACGTTGTTTATCTTCGTTGTTTTGAATCTTCTCCGCACAAGGTCCTGTTTTTGTCCTCCCCGTGTCATTTTATTAGTACTTTAACAGGCGAAGTGGAACAGTTTAACTTTCCCATGTGAGGTTTTTGGTGGCTCTTTTATTGTCTGAAGGAGGTTATGACAGCATGCAAAAGCACAGTTACGAAAAACAGTTTACTCCGTGTTGAAAGAAAAAATGTTTGACTTTAGTTTTGTATCTCTGGTGTCACTGGCTTGTAGACAATACCTTAYTATCTCTTATTGCATGCCTTGACCTCTGAAGTTTTGAATGCAGAGTATTAAGAAATATGTTGAAAAAGCCCCTGAGAAATAGCTCTTCTTGGTATGTAGGTGACTTTTAAAAGTAAGATTAAGAAAACCAGAGACTGTAAGGAGAYGTCTTGGTTCTGCGTTGACATGGTTTGAAAACAAGACAGCTTCCACTTGTAGTTTTGAAATTCCACGAACAATAGGAATCAGCACAAGAAAAAACTGAGGGCTTCTTTCTATAAAATAAAGGAAAAGCAGACTTACATTATCAGGGGTGTGTATCTTGGTTTTGTAGGCCATTGTTCGGATTAACACCCCCTCCTACCCCCCACCCCCTTCTGAACCTTGGTGAACTGGAGGGACGAGATTGCCAGATTTTCAGAAGAGTGTCTGAGTGGTTTTGATAGGTTTGCTCCATTGCAAACTTTGCTAACTATTGAATTTCAGGTGTGGAGTAAGTTGGGTAGGTGTTGAGCRTTGGTAGCTATTAAGTCACGACTATACTTTCATTTGCTGAGTAGTTCACTGAAGTGTAGCTTGAATAGTGTTAGCCCTTCTCAACAAATTTCAGGTCTCTTGGTATTAAAAAAAATACTAACATTTCATCATTTGACTGTAAATTGTAATATACAACTTGCTATATTACCCCACACTCAATAACAAAGCACTGATATTACAGTTACAGTGTCCAGTTGTGTGTGTGTGTGTGTGTGTGTGTGTGTGTGTGTGTTCATGGAGGCAGGCCCGTACCACCAGACTTGCTAAAGTTACTAGGCAAACCTTGATTTATTCTATCTTCCTGCCTCGGCCTTCCAGTGCTGGGATTGTGCGCAGGTTGTTAAAGCGTGCATGGCTTCCTCTGACTTCTGCTTTAAGTGTTTACGTTTGATATTTGTTGCGTGTGCCTTGTGTGCACTTGTGTGCAGTTGTGTGCAGTTGTGTGCAGAGAAGTGTCAAGTGTGTTCCTCAGTTGCTTTCCACCTTAGTTTTTAAGACACTGCCCTCAGAGCTCACACATCTGGCTAGCCTGGCTGGGCTGGTCGGCCAGTGCGTGTGCTCCAGGGATCCACCTGTTCTCTTTTTCTGCTTGCATCGGGGGTTTACAGAAGGAGGCCACAGTGCTCAGCTCTTACATGGAAATTGGGGATCTGAATTTAGGTCCTGMTGATTGTTTGGCAAGCACTTTACCTTTGGGTTTCTGCCTCATTAAGGCTTATTTTATTAATTGTTGGGCGTGGTGGTGTTCTCCTTTAATAACAGGCAAGTGGATCTCTGTGGGTTCAAGGCCAGCCTGGCCTACATAACAAGTTCTAAGACAGCAGGGCTACAGAGAGACCACGACTCAAAAACAGAACAAAACAAAACACCCCCAAAATACCTACTTACTTGGCTTTACTGAGTGATCAGGTGTTAGGTGGAAGCAAAGGTTGAAGGAACTTTTATGAAAGATGGAATTTCCTGTGTTTACACCTTGGCTYCTGGGTCAGGTTTAAATATCTAGAAGGCAGAGCCTACCTAGGCCTCTTTCTGGTGTGCTGGTCTTCCYTTTCTAGARCACACAATTGAAATGCTACTCACTTTATTTTTTGTAATTCTGCAGCCTAGGGGAAATGCTAGACACAAGTCTGGTCCACATATGAGTATGATTTATCAATAATTGACAGACCTGCTTGTCATTGGAGGTGATCGTGTGTGAAGAGGTGGTGCATTCAGAGTGGCCTCTTGTCTTTTCAATATACCGCTCTGTCTTACTCTGCGTAATTGGCTGTGTTCTACAAGCTGGAGTGAATACTGGCTTAGCAAACACTGAATCATTGCTTCCAGGGGAAATGGCGGGGTTAGAAACTAGGAAGCCTTGCTTCACAGCATCCTCGATTTATACATGTGCCTGTCCTATGTGTGTCTAAAGACGCCTTGATTAGTGTCTGTTAGTGATTCATTAGCATATGGTTATCTCTAGCTCAGGCCAAAATGAAGATTATATCACACATTTTCTCTGTGGGAAAACCGTACTGTTTCCTGAACTTGTGTACTCTAGCTTGTGCTGTGCTCGGGAACCTTTTTAAACACAGAGATCACCTGAGAAGGTTACACTGTACACGACATGGGAAGGACACTTGCTCACAGTATGGGAGCTAAAGTAGGAACATGCAAGTCAAGAGATCCAGCTTTCCACCCATTTGTATATCTGTAAGTGACCATCACAGTGCCAAGAATAGGGACTCGGGAGTTTTAGCAAGTGACAACGTGACAAAGACAGAGTGCTGAAATGGTGACCAGCTCTCRTCAGACRAGTGCATGGATTTGTGTGGTACCTTAGTGACCACCAAAGCATTTTCAGGGGCAGCTTGTGTGAGCACTAAACCGTTGGTGCAGTTTTCTCTGTGAAGCACTTTGTGTTACTGCCTTTCTAGTCAAGCGTGTATGTGCTTGAAAATGCTTGGAGCTGCTCCTCTCCCCCGTTTCAGTTTCTACTGAAAGTTTTTAGGACTGATACCATAGCAAGGCATTTTCTTGTGTTTTCTCAAAAAGTGACTCAGTTTCAGGAGTTGAACTAATCCCGAYTTAGAGCTTTTAAATGAGGCAGAGTCACCTGCCCATGCTGGCTTGAAACAACATCTGCTTGTCAAGCACACATAACTCAATAGAGCCTTTCAGCTTTTATTAAAAGGTGAGACTGGTTTGTTGTTCATCTGTATGTCCAAAAGAAGGGTCCCTGTGRGGGAGCAGGAAGACTTGTCTGTTCAGTTTTGTTGTTTTTGAAACAGGGTCTCACGTAGCTCTGGCTGGCCTCGACACTTGCTGCGTAGCTGAGTTTCAAAACTTGTTGGCTCTTCCCAACATGTGAGCGCTGGCCACACACTATGCTCAGGAAGTTGGCTCTTGTTGATGGTTATTTTTTCCGCCCACATATTTAGCGTACAGAATGGCCTCAAGGAGATGTCAAGAGTAGAGCACGGATGATGCGCTGAGCTATTTAATCTTGAGGTTACCTGGGCGGGATAGGCATGGCCCTGAGTGTGRCGAGGGTAATTCCTACWCCGGAGAGTTACAGAATTTTGTAACTCTTAGAAGCCTTCTAAGCATTAAGAGCTTGGAGTGAGTGAGTCTATAAGCTGAATATTAACTGCTCCTCGTTGTTAATTTTATAGGACAGTATCATATTGTACACTTAATTTTGCAGTAGTGTCAGTAGGAAATGGTGAATTTTTGTATCTTAGTGGAAGAAGTCATCTGTGGCTATCCAGAGACTTAAGTTAATGTTACCAAGAGAGGACAGGAAGGATAGAGGGGGGAGTTTCACAGAGATAGCAACAATTGTTGTATTGGCATTAAGCACGGCTCATATAGCAGATACAGYCGTTCTCTAGCTCAGTAGAACCTGTAGTGTAATGCGGAAGACAGATGTGAAAGAAGCAGAGATCTCTTGGCTAATGTGGTTAAAGTGAAGAGAAAGCCTGTGGTCTTGGAACAGTTGAATGTAGGGAATGAAGAGGACCCTTTCAGCACTTCAGCCGAAGCCAAAGGGCAGGAGTGTTAGCTAGTGAGACATGGAGGTAGGGCTGTTGAAGAGTAGGCCGGGAAGGAGCAGCTGTGTGTGAAGAAGGCCTTCAGGAGCCGAGAAGTGCTCAGAGCAGTGGACCATGCAGAGAGCTGCTGAGGAGGGTCGTGTGGATGATGATGGTCACGTTGGAGACAGCTCCAGGGAGGTGGTGATGGGGGTCCAGGGTACTGGGCTTTGCACGGCAGGCTGAGTTTGGGTCTTATCTAAAATGTAACAGCAAGATAATGCATAATTAAAATGGTAACTGACTTTCCTACAGTCATACAGATTGCTAGATAGAAAATTGTTGAGAAATGTGTAAAGTGAAATGACTAAAAACAACTAAGTGAAGGTTAAAATGTTAGCGTTCAAATGTGAGGGCCTTGGAGGGTTGTTTGGGAGGTGAGAAGGGTCAGCATAGGCTTGCTTATACTGTACTGCTCTTGAATGGAGGTAGCACTTGCTAAGTAAGTACRGGACAGATCTGGGGGACTGTGGAGCAATTCCAGAATTGTTGAGGTATCTGAGAAGACGTGCCTAGTGGAGCTTGGGTGATGGTACCTGTTAGACAAGTGTGGATCTGATGTCTGGAAACCGGGCCGCTTGAGGAAGGGGAGTGGAGCTGTGCTTGCTCCGYCCGTGTCTGGGCCTGGCCGGCAGCGCTTGGCACTCTGCAACCCACCTTTACCGGTTCACCCCTGGACTCTGCTCTAGCCTCGGTGTGCTCTGCTTCCTGTTACTCTGTGACTCACACTTGTGCTTGCCTGTCACTTTACTTTGTGTAACCCCTGCTCCTAACTACTGGTTAGGATAGCTGTTTCCTTTCTCTGGACACTTGGGGCCATTTGCTTTATTCTGTTGTATCACCTTCAGCCTTTTGTTTTGAAATGTGATCATGTTAGCCCTTAAAAACACTAAGATAKWTAATTATTGTTGGCCTCCTACCTCTCCTAGGAGATAGTAAACTTTGGGGAACTAGAAACTCCTTCCCTCTCCCTCTCCCTTCCCCTCTCCCCTCTCCCCCTCCCCCTCTCCCTCTCATTTTCTGAGAGAGGGTTTCTTTGTGTAGACCTAGCTATCCTGGAACTCACTCTGTAGATCAGGCTGCCCTGGAACTCTGAGCTCCGCCTGTCTCTGCCTCCTGAGTGCTGGGACCARTGGCGTCYGGCTAGGAAGACTCTTAATGGCTGCTGTATTTACAAGTTCCYGTACGCTTCCAGGGCCTCCACTGTGATGATGTTTGACTTTTAAAAATAAATGTATTTTATTTTATTTATGATTATTGAAGACTTGAGACTGCTGGTGCATGCCACAGCACCTGTGTAGAGGTCAGAGTGACAGCTTTTGGGAACTGGCTTTTTCTTTTTCTTCCATGGGACCCCAAAGACTTAGTTCTTCTGGGCAGGTGCTTTTACCCACTGAGGGAGCTCACAGCCCTGGTTTCTGTTTCAAACCACATGTTTTTAATATAATTAAGGACATAATTTGCAAGTTAAAAGGACCAATGAAGGGCTCTTTATTGGACCATCAAAATCTTTTACTTGGACCAGGGGACCCTGCGTTTTTTTACTTCTGTGAAGGCAAGCTAATTCAGAGTGTCATTTCACTTAATCTTTCTAACTTCAAGACCAGCCAGGGGTCTGTGCATAGTCCCTTCACTCTATTGACATAGCTTTCTTTATTCTGCAGAGGTGGCTTTTCAAAAAGAGAAGCACAGAAAATGAAAGCAGAGGAAGGCCTGTGAGAGAGGTTTATAACG
>BDUI01002670.1:76087-86229 GCA_002335545.1 Apodemus speciosus | reverse complement strand
AGGCATGAATGCCAGCTTACACACCTGCACACTCACACGCATGCGTCACATGGATCACATCACACCCAGATACACCTCACCCATCCACCACACACACACCACCACCACACCACACATACACCGTCTACCACATATTCACACCACACACACACACACACACACACACCACCACACCACACATACACAGTCTACCACATATTCACACACTACATACACACACACACCACCACATACACACACACACACACACACCACCGCACACATACATATACCACACCACCTACCACACATACATACCACACCACACCACACCACATACACACACACACACACACACACACACACACACACTATCCACCACACACATACACACTATAACCCTACTTACCCCCAACACACACACCATATGCCAGCCCCCAACATCACACATACCACATACACGCACCACGCATATACCATACATAACCCCATTTGCCCCCAACGCACTCGCGCGCGCCACCCCATACCTCCCCCCACAGATTGAGCTATAATTTAAATACCATAAGATCCACCCTTTTATATCTACAACAATTAGTGGTGTTTAATACCTTCACAAAGTTGAACTTGCTACGGATTAGCAGTCACTTCCCATTCATTCCTCCCTGTCCAGAGCCTGTCAGTTGCCAGTCTTCTAGTCTGTGAAGCACTTCCTAATTACGAGCTTTGCAAAGGGTCAAGGGCTATGTGTGGTCTTTTCTATCTGGCTTCTTTTGTGTACAGAATGTTTTCCAGGCTGGTGATGGATGTGATGGGATGGAGCACTTCTTTCTTATTGCTAAGTCACAGACATTCTGGCGAATGAATGAATTGAATGAACGAAATACCACATCTCATTTATTCACTTGATGAATATTTGAATTGTCTGCACTTCATACTGCTATCAATATCTCTGTAAACTTTTATGCGGTCACCTGCTTTCTTCCTCCTTTTAATTGTATGCCTGTGCACATCGAAGGACACCTTTGGTGGAGTTGGTTCTCTTCTTTCATGTGGGTTCTAGGGTCAAATTCAGGTTGTCAGTTTTGCATAGTGGCAAAAGCTGCCTCCTCTTCCTCCTCCCACTCCTCCTCTACCACTGACACCCCCAAGATAGTTTCTCTGTGTAGCCCTAGCTGTCCTGGAGCTCACTCTGTAGACCAGGCTGGCCTCAGACTTAGAGATCTGCCTGCCTCTGCTTCGATTGCTGGGATTACAGTGTGTAATCTCCCCTCCCCCAGCTCTCCTTTTTTGAGTCAAGGTTTTGCTACAAAGCCCAGGCTGGCCTGGGACTCCCTGGGATGTCCTGCCGCCTTGGTCTCCCTGAATCTGGGGTACAGGCGTGTGCTAACATGCCTAGTTTGGGTATGTTTTCCATTCTCTTGGGTCTATATTTAGGGCTGGCTAGCCAGGTGATGGGATAACTCCGTGCTTAGGTTTTTGAGAGACTATTTTCCAAAGCAACTACATTCCTTACATTCCAGCTCATGATGCAAAAAGATTCCAGTTTCTTCATATCCTATCCAACACCTACTAATATCTACCCCCCCCCCCTTTTTTTTAAGTTATAGCTGTTTTGGTTGGAAATGGTTTATATTTACAGTCCCTTAGTGACCAGGCATCTCCCCTCAGGCATCTTCTCATGTTCTCACTGGTCATCAGTTCATCTTTGGGGAAATATCTGTTTAAACCCTTTGCTTTGTTTAATTATCTACTTACTTATTTATAGACAGGGTCGTGCTGTGTAGCCCAGACTAGCTTTGAACAGGCTGGCTTCAAATTCACAATCCTCTCATCTGCATCTCCCAAATGCTAGGATTACAAGTGTGTACCACCGCTGCTACACTTGGCTCATTTCATTTCTTACAAGTATCCCGATTTATTTATTTGTGTGTATGTGTGCCATGTGGAGGGTAGAGGGCAGCTTTTGGGAAGATCCTCACCTTCCACCCTGATTCTGAAGCAGGCTCTCTCTTGCTTTGGTACCGTGCACTCCAAGCCTGGCAGTCTGTGAGCCTCTGGGCAATTCTCCTGTCTCTGTCTCCCACCTCCCTACACGAGTACTGGAATTAGAGACACACGCCTGCACATCCAGCTAATGACTCGAGTTCCAGGCTTTGAACTTGGACCCTCAGGCCTGCACAGTGAGCACCTGCCGAGCTCTCTCTCTCTCTCTCTCTCTCTCTCTCTCTCTCTCTCTCTCTCTCTGACCCAACGTGTCTCGCTTTAAAATTAGATTACTTGCCTTAATTTTGATGAGCTGTGTTTTTCACATATGTTAGATGCTGGCTGCTGTCACGTGAACAATCACACAATCGCGTGACCGTCCTCTCTTCCTTCTGTGCTTCTTTTGCTCTCTCTTCTCAAGGCAGCTTTTCATGTAGCCCAGACTGGCCACCAACCCACTGTATAGACAATCTTAGTTTTGTCCAAACTGTCCGTCTTCCCACCTCCGTGTCTGAAGCGATAGGATTCTGAATGTGCACCTCACCGGGTGTGGTGGCGCACGCCTGTAATCCCAGCACTTGGGAGGCAGAGGCAGAGGCAGGCAGATTTCTGAGTTCGAGGCCAGCCTGGTCTACAGAGTGAGTTCCAGGACAGCCAGGGCTACACAGAGAAACCCTGTCTCGAAAAAAACCAAAAACCAAACAAACAAACTAAATGTGCACCTCTGCAACTGGACCACTCTCTTGGTCTGTCAGAAGCACAAACATTCAAATGTGATGAAGTCCAGCTCACGCCCTTTTTTTCTCTTTCTGTCTGTACTCTTAGTGTCATATTTAGCAGGCATTCCCTAATCCAGGGCCGTGAGGATGTGTATACCATGCTGTCTGAGAGGGTGGTAGGTAGTATTAGCATTTACAGGCGGTTCTTTGGTTGATTCTGAATTAATTGTTGTGTGTGATGTGGTAGGGGTCCTTCCTTCTCAGGCTCCAGGCCCTGCGGATGTGCACGGCCTCCCCTCCCCCTCCCCCAGGCAGTCGGACTCAGGAGCATTTTCCTCATATTTCTATTTACCCTGCTCTGCTCTCCTGGCATTCTTGTTTGTGCACAAGTTTTCCTATTTCCTGACATGTCGAGGCGACATTTGTGGCTCTTCCTCAAAGCACGGGCCACAGGGCCTGGCGCTTCAGAGATGCTGAGCCAAGGTTAGCTTAGTGACAGCTGACTAACTAACCTCCCTGAAGTTCAGGACTGCAGGAAGGAGCAAATTATTGGCTTTTTGCCTCCCTCAGCTTTTCAGCTCTTTCCCCCAAAAGCAATCTTTTATTTACTCAATTCATTCATTCATTCATTCATTCACTCATTCATCCAGGGTTTTTGGTTCCTTCTATGAGCCAGGCCCTGCTCTAGATGCTGAGGTTGACAGTGAGGCAAGGGTACTTAGCCCTTCCTTAAAGGCGCAGAGAGTGCACGGGCTCAGCCCTCATGTCCTATTCACACGTCACTGTAGAATCTCTTGGCTTACCTCTTACTAATGTGCTTATTGACAATTTGGTCACCTGACTCCCTCTTTTCCTAGCTCTGGCCATTGCCAGAACAATTTTAAGGTCCAGATAGGTGCCCTTCATAGCCTGGCTCTTCAATGCAATGGTCCCTCCGAAGTCCACCATCCACATACTCCACCCTAGCTAGAACCACGGCAGCTCTGAGGGGCCATTAAAACCATCATGAGCGCCCCGTTAGTGTGTGTCTTCCCACCTGTTGGTTGCCCCTGGACTCCATTCTATCAATTTCCCAACACTACTGAGCTTCAGTCGGGCTCTACCTCTGTATCTGGGTCTGTCATCACCCCTGATACTGAATCTCACTTTCTTCGTCCCCCCAACCCTGGTTCCACGGACTATAAGCATGGCTGCCCCAGGACACTTTGTTCAGCTCTGCTCACCTGCCCCAACCTAGCCCTGGTGAAGCCCCGTGGAGCAGGCGTCCCATTTGCCTTTGGGCATAGGATGGGGGCAGACAGGAGCACCCCTTCTCCACCAGGCAGGCCTTGGTTTACATTGGAGTCTGCAAACAAGCGGATCCAAGCCTTCCTCCGCAACCTGTGTGCCTTGCCACACCCTGGCTGGCAGCCACGCCTTCCCCCTCTCTGACTCTTGCATCCTTCTCCTGCCTGCTTCTCACCAAGGTTATGTTTTTTTTTCAATCTTGGCGTGTGTTCACGCGTGAGTGTTGTCATGTGCGTGTCATGGTGCTATTGTGCCAGTAAGAGGACAGCTTCAGGTGCTAGTTCCTGCCTCCCACCTCATCTGAGGCAGGTTCTGTTGTGCACTGGTGTGTACGTACACCAGGCTAGCCCAGGCGCTTCCAGGGATGTTCCTGTTCCTGCCTCCCATCTCCCTGTGGGCACCCTGGGATGCAGGGGCTTTCTACCATGCCCAGCACCTGCCTGCTCACTCACCCCAGAGGCAAATTACACACTGTCCTCTGCGTTCTTATGTCTGCTAGGGCCCGCCTCTCCATCGCCCCAAATCCCATTCTCCATCACCTTCCCAGGGCCTTCAACTCTGACTGTCTCTCTATCTCTCTCTTAGCCTCTATTGGAGCTTTGTCTTCAGCAGATGCTAAAACGCTTCCCATGCTAAAAAACAAACAACAGAAACACCTTTCATAGCAATCCGTGTGTTCTGCTGGCTTCTTCCCATCTTTGCATATCTTACAGTGAAATTCTTCCAAAAGTGCTCTCCAGATCATCCCACCTAGCACTTTGCCCATCCGCCAGCAGTCTCATGGATTTCCTCTGTGTGTTTTCCAAGTCCATTCCTGCTCAGAGCCTTTGCTCCCTGTTTTCTAGAATAGTCTCTGCATGGTTTGTTCCACGGTTTCACCGAGGTCTCCATTTAATGTCCCCACCTGCTCAGCTCGTTCGAGCCGACCTTAAACTCACCATCTAGCTGAGGCTGACCTTGAGCTTCCGTCCCTTCTGCTTTAACTAGCCACGTCCTAGAAGCACACGCGTGTCTTTATGATCAACCTGATGGTTAATATTTTCTTTTAGTTATTTATGTACAATTAATTCCCATTGGATGAGGAATTGGCATGGGTTATGGAAGCTCTCTTCACTCTGCTGATTGCCTCCTTTGCTGTGTAAAAGCTTTTAAATTTGATGTGATCCCATTTGTCAATCCCACCATTCTTTCCTATGCTATCTGAATACTATTAAGAACATCTTCTCCTATGCCTAGGTCATTATTTAAAAGGCTTTATTACAGGGGTTTTGTGTGTGTGTGTGTGTGTGTGTGTGTGTGTGTGTGTGTGTGTGTGTGTGATGAGCAGGTGCCAAGGTTGTTGGTCAGGCAACACTTTTTGAGAGTAAGTTCTCTACTTCTAGCAGGTCCTGGGGATGCAGGGGTCATCAGGTTTTGCAACAAGCACCTTTACCTACTTCACCATCTCACTGGCTCCTCCTAGGCCGAGATCTTGAAGTCGTATCGCCTAGATGTATCTGCATCAAATTTTCAGGTCGTGCATGAAGGTCTTTGATCGATTTTAGTTGACTTTTGCACAGGGCAAGAGATATGGAGTTAGTTTCGGTCTTCTACTTGTTGACGTCCATTTCCTCATCACAGGATCCCTACTCTCTTTTGATCCTCAGCACCTCACTGCCGTACATTCTATATACCCATGTGTTTCTCCGCTTGTTGTTGCTTCTTATACTTGAATGGAAGTTGTCTGGAGAAAAGGCTTTCTTTTTTGTTATCTTATATTCCCAGCCTTTGAGTCCTGCCTGCACATAGTAGGGACTCAGCACTTCTGCATTAATGAACAGATAACTTTTCGTGATTCCATGAGAACATATAGGGAAGGAAAAGTGGAGACAGCTTCCCCAAGCAAGTGTGTTTATGTAGCTATCTGAACAAAGATGTTAAGCCTGGTGAGGGGAGGGGAGGAGGGTTGGGGAGCATGTGTTCTAGACAGCCTAGTTAGGTGTTCTACTGCTGTGATGCAAACACCACGGCCAAAAGCAACTTGGGGAAGAAAGAGTTGGTTTCATTTTACAGCTCATAGTCTATCATCAAGAGAAGTCAAGGCAGGAACTCAAGACAGGAACCTAGAAGCAAAAACTGAGGATACAGAATTCATCAAGGATTGCTCAGCCTGCCTTCTATGGCACTCAGAATCACCAGCCCAGGGGTGGTACCACTAGCAGTGACCTAGACCCTTTCACACTAAYCATCGATCTAGAAAATGCATCACCGACTTGTCCACAGGCCAATCTGGTTAGGGCATTTTCTCAATTGAGAGTCCTTCTTCTAAAATTACCCCAGCTTGTGTCAAATTGACACAAAACTAGCCAGCATGCCAACCAAAGACACGTGCAAAGGTCCGGAGACTAGAACAGAGTGTTTAACTGGCAAGCCGAGAGGGGTCAGTGTTGGGACGGCCGTGAGAGGAAGCCAGTGCAAAGTGGGCAGGAACTATGCCTTGCAGAGTTTGAGGGCCATGGCCAGGCTCTGTCCTTGATTGTAAGAGCAGAGGAAATCCCCAACCACAAGGCAAGGCACGATTAAATTGATGTGTGGAAAGCTCTCTCACCCCAATCCAGTTATCACTGCTAATGATGATGGGTTAAAAAATGCTTGCATCTGTAGAGTACAAAAAATATTTTCCTATCCTCCGTGTTAGCCTGTTTATTGACTTTGTCAGCAAAGGCTGCCAGACACAAAGACAAAGTGCTCTCTTCTTAGAGGATCTGTCCCCTGAATCCCAAATCAGGTCACGTGGTCAGACAAAGGGTATTTAACAAACACACACGGAGCTACATACTCTAATAACATTTAATTATGCATTTGACAGATAGCCACAGTTAAGACACTACAACACACTCTGCCGTTGAAACTGTCACCAGAAGTTAGAAGAGAAGGTATTTCTGGAAGGGAGCCCCTTACCAAGACCCTGTCACTCTTTAGAGAGCTCTGTGTGCTAACATTCGGAGGCTGGAAGTTGAGTCTATCACAACGCTGATCTAAAAGTCAGCCCAAGTGATTCTCCCTTAGACAAACAGTTGGCTTTCCTGTGATTCACATGGTGAGGTGAGCAAGAAGGCCTGAGGCCACTTCCCATGAGGRGCCCAGGGCCCAGGGCCCAGGGTCCATCCTCTCCGAGCAAATGTTCCTTCAGTGAGCTGCTGGCTGCGGATCGGAACTCAGGAATGGACACAGATTCTCTGGTTAGGAAAGGCAGACATTCAGCTGGGTAGATATAGCTCAGCTAGTGAAGTCCTCCACTAGTAGGCCCAAGGCTCTGGCTTCCACCTCTAGCTCAACAGAAAACCAGGTGTGGTGGTTCATGCCTGTAATCCTAGCACTGGGGTCGGAGAGGCAGAAGGATCAGAAGTTCAAGGTCAGCTATAGCTGCATAACAAGTTCGAGGCCAGCTTGGAATTCTCTTTCTAAAAACAAAACAATTTGTTAAAAAAGGAACACATGATGTGCATGAAGATGTTAAAGCAAGTCGTCTCCTGAGACTAGCAGGCCAAGGAGTAAGGTGACTGGGTGTGACCTTGCCAGTTGACTGGGCTTGAGAAATCCTTCTAGAACTCTCCTGGGGAAAAGTGAGAAGAGAGGGTGGCTTTCTGGAAAAGGATTAGAAAGAATTAGGGCAGCCTCCAGGGACCAGAGCACGTGTGTTGGAGCTGGGGACATCAATGAGTCACATGCCTCTCTTAGGTAAACTGAACCGTGTCACCAGACTGGGAAATAAAACGTCGGGGCTGGTTTTCTGACTGTCTTCAGGTGGGGAGAAGGCTTTCCCCTGAAGCTAAGAGCCTCTTGTCTCTTCCACAGGGCAGAAACCCATTCCCACACTGACTTTCAAGAGCTTTTCAGTTTAAATGTGAGAATCGCCAGCTTCTGAGACTGGCTTTCCTGGTAACCCAGGAAGACCCTGATTTCTGAGCATGAGGTTTTAGAGTTGGGGAATCCCATCTGAGGTGTGCTACACTGATCTACCAAGCTTCTTCCCACACACCGTGGACCACAGCAGACAACGAGCGAGACCTGAGGATGGAGAGCTAGGAGGTAGCTAAGTCAGAAGTACTCGCCAGGAGAGCACAAGAGCCCAGCTTGATCCCAGAACCCATGCCTGGGAAAGGCAGGCATGGTGATGTCAGCCTGCAATCCCAGCGTTGGATAGGCAGTGTTGGAACTCACTGGCCATAATTAGCAGGCTCCAGGCCAATGAAGAGACCCTGTCTCAAAACGCRAAGTGGCTGGCACCCGAGGAACAATACCCAAGGTTAACCTTTGGTGGACATGCATGCATGCACACACACCAGTGTGTACCCCTTCAAACATATACATATATAACACACACATTGATAAATCAATCAATTGGTTATCTGGGTATGGTGGCTTATACCTTTAATCTTAGCACTTAGGAGGCAGAGGCAGGCAGATCTCTGAGTTCAAGGCTTACTTGTAAGCCAGCCAGGGGTACGTAGTGAGACCTTTACCTCAAACAACCAAAAGCATCTTCAGCTGGAGAGCAGTGACCATGGTACCCCACAGGGTGGAATCTGGACTTCCTGACAGTGCACTCTGCCCTCATTTCTTAGTGAGGGTAGACTCCAGAAATGTCTCCATTTTCTTAACAGTCCGTCAATAATCTGAGAGGGACGTTGGGCATTTCAAGGCCTCTTAGGCTCTGAAGCTAGTGAGCCCAGCATTCCTTCCTTCAGAACAGAATCCCCGAGTGCCTGCCCTCTGCCGGCCCCAGAGGCAGACAAGTCTTCCAGGCATGAGCGCCGTGTACCTGGACAGAGTAGACTCAGTTTTATGAGGCCTGAGGCTAACAGAGTTTGGGAAGGCATACTAAAATTACAGAATCATGAAGCAAAGGCCTGTGTCCTTTCCAGTGACATTTGGCATGAGGAAACAGGTGACTGAAGAAAGGTCATTGTGCAAATGGCAGTAGGCTTAACTGATAAATTTGCAAGAAGATGTGAGCAGAGACCCTGGGAGAACCTTGGGAAGGGCTTACATGCCTGTGTCTCCGTCTCTCTGTTCCCCCTCTCCCTAGGGAGGCGTAAGAGAGAGGAATGGTTCCTAGAATTTCCTTAGCTTCAGGGAGAACCGTCTTTGGGTGCCCAACACTGCATGTCATTGGGTCTCGTCACAGCGCTATGAGGTAGATACTGCTCTGGCTTCATTTTCCTGAGGAAGAGATCGAGGCCTCAGGAAGCTGATCACTTGTCATGAAGCTCGAGTGTGGCAGGCAGGAGCAGTATGGTGGTTTGAATATGACCGGCCCATGGGAAGTCCTATTAGGAGGTGTGGCCTTGAGGTCTTTGAGGTGGTCTTTGAGGTCCTATGCTTAAGCTTTGCCCAGGGTGCAAGAGACCCTCCTCCTGGCTGCCTGCAGAAGAGACGGCCTCCTGGCTGTCCTCAGATCAAGATGTAGAACTCTCAGTTCCTTCTCCAGCGCCGCGCCTGCCTGAACTCTGCCATGCGTCCCACCCTGAGGATAATGGACTGAGCCTCTGGAACTGTAAGCCAGCCCCAGTCAAATGTTGTTCTTTATAAGAGTTGCCTTGGTCGTAGTGTCTGTTCACAGCAATGGAAACCCTACGTCGGCCAGGTTATCCAGAGCACAGAGTTCATCTCTAGCCTGCTCTTGGCCTCCAGAAGCTTGTGGTTCCAGAGAAGCAGAACATACACAAACGTCCCCTCGGTCCATCCAATTTCTGGAATGTTCCTTCCTCGTGGAGGGCCCCCCATCCGCATGGAACAGCCGTCTCTACTCTCAACACAACCGCACTGTTCTTAGCCGCCGAGCCGTCTCTCGGGCTCCCCCATACCACTTCTCATTGTTTGGCACAGTGCGCGTTTATTTGCAAGGAGGGGACCTTGCAGGGGGGCGAGCTTCGTGAGGATAGGGACCTCGTGGGCTTGGTTGCTCTTTTATAACTTGCACCTAGGATCCTGGCGATGCAGAAAACACTTTGTAGGTGGGTCTTGAACTAACTAATGAATTAACTCACCAGTTAGGGTACCCGTCTGTTTTTTGGCAATTACCTAAAGAATGTCACACTCAACAGGTGTTAGGGTGGCTAGAGGATTGAAAAGCTTCCAGACCAGGGAACTGGAGGTTGGCCTGGAGAAGGAGGACTAAGCATGTGCGGA
>BDUI01002670.1:49937-65768 GCA_002335545.1 Apodemus speciosus | reverse complement strand
TCTCCTGGTGGTGTGCCGCAGCTTATTTGCCGCTTCCGAGGACTCAGGCCAATTGACAGAGATGACAGCTGATACAGATGCACGTGCTGAGGCGAGACACGTAGAGGACGCAGATGTTTGGAGGGAGTATAAATAAGACTCAAGGACAGTGACAGAGGCTGGGCTAGGCTTGCTCATAGAGTCAGCCGAGCAATGCTCTCTGGTCTTCGCTGATCTTTGCTTCTCTGAGAGAGGCACAGCTGAGAACTTTCCTCAGTGCTCCTGGCTGTGTCTGCTAGGTAGTGCCACCGCTGCTGATTCGGTGCTGCTATCCTGACTCTACCGAAAGGGACTGCTAGTCTCTCTGTGAAGTGGATCGAGCTGTCACTGCTGACTTCTGTGAAATAAACCGTTGATTTCCTGACAATGCAGTTAGGATTTGCTCAGAAAACAAAACAAAAAACAAACAACAAAACATTTCTAAACAGGTTCACTTCCCCCATATCCTTTCTTTTCCACTACCACTCGTGAATGGTGGGCTAGAAGGGAGATTAAAGTTTTAAGAAYCATCATTAAAAGTAAACTTTGAAAAAAATTAAAGTTATACTAACCTTACTATACTAACTATACTATACTAACCTAACTATAATCCTAATCCTAACCCGRGAACTCACATCTCAACCCATAAACAGGAAGCAGAGACCTAGTTGTGACCAGCTGGAGGCTTTTGAAATTTTGAACCCGCCCCCAGTGACACCCCTCCTCCAACAAGGCCACCTCCTAACTCTTCCCAAACAGCAAGTAGCTAAATGCCAGAGACTTCAGAGGACATCTCTTCAACCACAGGCTGTCACATTTCTTTTACATATCATGGCTGGCTTGGAATGTGCTTTGGAGACCATTCTTTTGCTCCTACCTCCTGAGAGCTGGGGTTAAGGGCGTACCCACCACACCCAACTCCTTCCCGACGTTTAAATCCTATCAGGAAACTCTGCTCCCCAGCACATCCTCTTGATGGGCTTGTGGGGGATGAACTTAACTCCACAAAGTATTTGCCTAAGCCAAACAAAACTGGAAAGGTTACATTGTTACCAGGAAAGCCCTTGGACTCTATTTCAAGACTTAGAGTTCACGTGGAGTTCCCTATCCTGATGTATTCAGGTCACCCTCYCCCTCTTTAGTGCGGTTGTATTTAACACCACCACAGTTAATGAACGTGTTAGCAGCCCTGCACGGCCTCCTCCTTCCCTCCAGGCTGTGTGTCCTGATCTTGCAGCGTAGTTCAACAAACATTTGTTGTTATGTGTGTATTTCTCCTTATGAACGTCACTGCGGAGATCTTACATTGAATTTAAAGAGTTTTTTATTCCCCTTCCCAGAAAAATTTATTTCATTGTCTAAAATAGGAGGGAAGGAACAGCCAAGTGACAGCATCACCATGGGTGAAAGGAGCTTCCGGTTGCTTTGGGTACAAAATTTTTTTACAATTTAAACATGAAAATCAGCAAAAAGTACTTTTTGTTTGTTTGTTTGTTTGTTTGGGGTTTTGTTTGTTTCTTTTTTAAACAGCCTGTGATTTTTTTTTTTTTTTCAGAACAAAGAGATCTTCAAAGAAAGGTCTTAGGGGATGGAGATATGACTCAGTAGGTGAGAGTACTTGCTACCAGGTCTGCTAGAAGAAGAGAACTGAGTTCTGCAAGTAGTCCTCTGGACCTCTAGATAGGTGCAGCAGTGTGCCCTCTCCAACCTGCTACAAAATCAAACAAATAATTAGATCTCTTTCTCTCTCTCTCTCTCTCTCTCTCTCTCTCTCTCTCTCTCCCCCCCCCTCCCTCCCTCCCTTCCTCTCTCCCTTCTTCAGGTCTTAGGCTAAGTCTGGGCAACTTAGCTTTCAGGATTTGTGTTGAACAGAGAAAGCTGACAGTCCCAACCCAGACCTTGGAGTCAGAGAAATCATTGCCTTCAAGACAGCAAAAAGAGAAAGAAAAGTTCTGAGTCAGCATTAAAAAGGCACAAAACTGGAGCTGAAGAGATGGCTCAGCGCTTTAGGGTGATTGCTGCTCTTCCAGAGGATCCTGGTTGGTCTCCCGGTACCCGCATGGTGGCTCACAAGCATCCATAACTCCAGTTTCAGAGGATCTGATCTCTGGGAGCATCGCGTACATATGTGGTACTACATATATGTAGGCAAAACACACACATAAAATAATAAAATAAGGCAGAAGATAACACCACAATCGAAAGTCTTAAAAATAACCACACTCTTGGAATTGATCCCAGGGAAATAACCTGGGCTAAACTTATCCACATAGTAACCTCAGCATTGATTGTAGCAATTTAAAAAAAAAACTAAACAACAACAGCAACCCGGGGAAGTAATCTAAATGTCCTATCAGAGGGGCTGATTAAAGCAGACCCGAGAACCTATGCTGCATCCTTCTGTGATGGACGTCAGGGAGACGTTAGAATGGTATTGTAATATCGGGGCTCTCAGCCAGGGTCTAGGGCTCCTGGAATTTCTGAAATCATGTGCATAATTGAGTGGGAGTGTGTATATTTCTGGAAGGAAGATTCTTCGGGATTCTCAAATAGGTACATGACCCAAGAGAATAAAACAGTCACTTCTGTAGAAAATAATCAAAGCAGAAAAATGTTGACAGCATATTATTAAGGGAAAGAGTGGGAAAGATAGGTTGAAAGCAGCTATGATATGATCTTATTTTATTAAAAATATATACACATGTATAGGGAAAACATAAAAGTGTTACTCACCAAAGCAGTCATCACGGAGGGGCGGCCATCGGAGCAGGGAGGCATGGTGGCTGGGCTGCTCAGTGATGCGACATTGTACAGCTTGGAGAGTCAGGAGGCAGAGAAATGAGATCAGAAGAGACCAGGCTACAGCCCTCTGCTAGCCAGCCCTCACTGCCAAGGGCTTTAGACTCGCTAAGGAGACACACCTGTGGGTGTGTCTGTGCAGGCATTTCCGGGGAGAATTAGCTGAGGAGGGAGAGTCACACTGATGTAGGCTGCGCCCTGACACAAGAGTGAATGGGAAGAAGGGAGCCGTACAGCAGCCTTCTCCTCTCTCTGCCCCCCAGCTGTGGGCACAGTGTGGCCTCATGTTTTAGCTGGCGCAGTAGGAGCTGTTCTGTCATCATGCCTGCCCCCCATGATGGCCTGTACCCTCAGTCTGTGGGCCAAAATAAGCCCTTTCTTCATTCAATTGCCTGTCTGGTGTCTTGCCTCAAGGAACAAGGAAGGTAACTCGTATGTCCTGGAAGGCCCATCTGACCCACAGAGCCATCCGTCCCAAAGATTTCACAACTCCTTGAAGCAGCTCCACTTGGGGACCTCTAATGTTGAAATTATTATTATTATTATTATTATTATTATTATTATTATTATTATTATTAGTTGTTGTTGTTGTTTTTGAGACAGGGTTTCTCTGTGTTGACATGGCTGTCCCAGAACTCACTCTGTAGATCAGGCTGGCCTCGAACTCACAGAGGTCCATCTGCCTCTAGGACATTTCTAATATAAACCATAGCAAGTGCTAATCTCAGAAAAGGATCATGAATTTTTCTTCTTATTTCTCTTCTTTTTGAGATAAGATCTTGCTATGTAGTCTACATTGGCTTTGAACTCATAATACAGTTCAGAATGTCTTCAAATTCCTTGTCTTTCTCAGAGCCCTAAGTGCTGACGTGACAGGTGTGAGCCACAATGGCTGGAGGGTTTCTTTGCCACACACACACACACTCACACACACACACACACTCACATATACACACATATACACATACATATACACACATACACACATACATACACATACACACACACTCACATATACACATATACACACACATATACACACATACACATATACACACACTCATATATACACACATACACACATGCACACACATACACACATACATACACATACACACACACTCATATATACACACATACACACATACATACACATATACACACATATACACACATATACATACATACACATATATACACACTCACATATACACATACACACATACACACATAAATACATACACATACACACACACTTTTTTTTTCCTTTTTTGAGATAGGACATATTACAGGATGGCCTCAAGTTCATTATGTAGATGAGTCTGACCTTGAATTTTTGACCCTCTGACCTTCCAACTTCTGGGATTACAGGTGTGTGCCATTGTGTCCAATGTCTTCAGTGCTGGGATTGAACGCAACAGCATGCTAGGCAGCTGAGTTACACCCTCAGCCCCTCTGGTAAAGTTCTTGGAGTTATTGCTAGCAAATATGCTGCTGTTGGATCCTGGGACCCAGGACCACACTGCTTGAACCTTAACATAGCAGCTGAGGGGTGCTAGTGGAACCCTTTAGTTTTCTATAYCCAGACCTTTATTTCCTTGTTTGTAAAGTCAGTTTGACACTTCTGATCGCTAGCCGTGCAATGCCAGGACTTGGCACGGGCAAGAGATCCCAGAAGGCCAACTGTCCTTAGCAATCCAAAGGTGAGGCAGTGAGTCATGGCAGACGATATGTGGGTAGAGAAGAGCACAGCCTGGACCCAGGCCAGATTTGAGACTCATTCTCTAACGATTCCCTTGTCTAAACCTTACTTTTCCCATCTGTAGAATGGATACAGTACCAAAGCACTTTTACTTTAGCGAAGTAGAGAAAACAGAGATGTTACAGCTTGCACATCTGTGGGCGTAGTAGGTGCTCAAAAATGATAGGAGGAGCTGGAGACATGGCTCAGCGGTTATGAGCACTTGTTGCTTTTGCAGAGGATCTCCCACACGAGGCAGCACACAGCTATCTGTGATTCCAGCTCCCGGGAGTCCAGCACCTTCTCCTGGCCTCCTCAGGTTTATGCATGTATGTGATATCCATAAACTCATGCAAATGCATACACATACATACACATAAAACAAACAAGCCAATAAATGTCAGGGATGCTTCAGCCCGAGTCTGGCAGCCTCAGGTAAACCACTAGCACAGCAGGAAGGAAGCTGCCTTAGCCTGTCTCCAGGACAGCAGAATGTCACCTATGGCTTTATTATTTTGCACTTGTCCTAGCATGAGTCATTCTTGTTTTTCTCTGTACCAAACACAGTTTATCTGCTCTTTCCAGAACTGAGATGCTGATGAGAAAATGCGGTGTATGGAAGAGGGCTTTTAGGAGCTGGGCAGAACTCAGCCAGCTTCTCCTGGTTCCCTCCCTGTGTGTCCTGCACCCCTCCCCCACCCTTATTCGTATATGACAACATTGAGGAGGCCATCTTCGCTTCTGAATTATGAGACTTTACTGTGTGGTGCATGTCTACTACAAACTGGGTGTGATGGCATAAGACACACTTGTCACCCCAGTGCTCAGGGGACTGAGGCAGGAGGATCGGGAGTTGGAGACCAGCCTTCATGGTCCCACCGGCAAACTACCCAGAATATATTTTTTATATAAAAAATTATCTATTTTCATTTTATGTGTATGAGTGTTTGCCTGAATATACATGTGCAGTGTGCATATGTATGCATGTATGTACCACATGCATGCCTGGTGTCCTCAGAGTCTGGAAGAGGTCACCAGAACCCCTGTAGCTAGAGTTACAGGAGGTCATGAGCCAGTGTGTGAGTATAGGAAGCCAAAGCTTGCTCTTTTGTAAAATCAGCCAGTGCTCTTAACTGATGAGCTGTCTCTCCAGCCCCAAACATGAAATGAATATTTGTTATATGCTTAGCACTGTGTGTGTGTGTGTGTGTGTGTGTGTGTGTGTGTGTGATCAAACCCAGGGCCTTACGTGTACTAAGCGCGTGCTCTATCACTGACTCCCCGGCCCTAAGTCCGTCTTTCTGTTGCCTTGCACACTCCAAGCTGATGTTTCCATTGCCCTCACTGGCAACATCAAGAGCACTGGCAGCATCTCCTGACTTTTCTTTGAAAATATATCCAAAATGAAATCATCTCCCCTATTTCACAGTTACTATTCTTGCCCACGCTACCATCATCTCTCACCTGGGTTTTTTTTTAATTAAATAAACTATTTTTAAAGCAACTGTAGCCTCCTAACAAGTTTTTAAAATTTAAACAATTTATTACTGTATGTGCGATGCGTGGCTGTGAGCTTGTGTGCATGACTGCAGGAATGTGGAGGTCAAAGGATGATTCTGTGAAGTCGGTTTTCTCTGCGTATATTTACGTGGGTTCCAACGATTGAATTCAGGTCCTTGGGTTTGCCTTTATCGTCTCTACTGAGACATCCTGTTGGTTCTGTTTTGTCCTTTGAAACAGGAAGTCACTATGTTACTATGTAGCAGTTGGTTAGCTTGGTGCTTATTACAGAGTCCACACTGACTTCAAAGTCATGAAGCAGTTCAGCCTTACCCTTCCAAATGCTAGAACTACAGGTCTAATATTTTTGTTTCGGTCTGGGCTTTGTTATAGGATCTGGCAGTACTTGCTTAGGCTGACTTGAGCTCCTGGCCTCCATGGCTCCTCCTGCCTCAGGCTCCTATGGAACTGCAGTGACAGGCACTGCTGTCATGCCCAGGTACCCACCCCCAACTTACTTCAGCAGGGGGAGCAGAGATTTCCTAGAAGTCCCTTCTTGGACACAAGCTGCCTCCCTCCTTAGCCTCCACCTGCACAGAGTGTTTACTGTAATCAATGACCCCGCATCGACACTGAAAGGCCACAGTTTACTCGTATTATACAGTCTGTGGGTCCACAAACATATTTTTACGTGTAACTGCCATCAGAGCATCACCAGTACATTCCCACTGCACCGCCCCCATCCCCACCCCCGCCAATCCCTAAAAGTGCTTTGCCTGTTCATCTCTCTCCCTTCTAACTCTAGCAACCAACTTGCCGGGCTCTCTAGTTTTGATTTTTTTTTTTTCCCAGAGAGCCATGTAACTGGAATAACTAGTCAAGCAGTCTCTTCAGGCTGGTTTCCTTCACTTAGTAACCATCTTAGTTAGGGTTACTGTTGCTATGAAGAAACATCATGACCAAAAGCAAGCTGGGAAGGGAAGGGCTTGTTTATGTTATGCTTCCAGATTGTAATCCATCACTGGAGGAAGTTGGGATAGGAACTCGAGCAGGGCAGGAACCTGGAGGCAGGAGCTGATGCAGAGGCCGTGGAAGAGCGCTGCTTACCACCTTGCTCCCCGTGGCTTGCTCAGCTTGCTTTCTTACAGATCGTCAGTTGGCCATCCAGCCCTCATTAAGAAAACACCCTAAGGCTTGCCTCCAGCCATGTGTTCTGGAGGCATTTCCTCAATTTAGATTCCTTCTTCTCAGACGACTATAGGTTATGTCAAGTTGTCATAGAACTAGCCAGCAAAGTAATATACGTTTGTTTCCTCTGAATCTTTTCATGATTTGATAGATCATTCCTCTAAAAATAATTGCGATTTCATTTATCGTATGTGCTCGGGAGTTTTGTTTCTGTGTCTGTGCACTGTGTGCACACCTGCGCTCCTGGAGGGCAGATGAGGGCGTAGGGTCCCCTGGAGCTCACTACTTTTCAACTGACTATTCCATCGCCACGATTTATTCACCAGGTCACATAATCAAGGACATCTTGGTCACTCCACGATTGGGATGAAGAATAGTCCGTGCAGATCCTTCGTTCTGTGTGTAAGCCTGAGTGTGCAGTCAAAGGCATGCTCATGTGCCTGTGTATGTGGTAGGGGCTCTAGAGACCAAAGCCAGGACCTTGTCTGAGCTAGGCAGGCACCCTGCCACTGAGCTGCATTTCCACACTTCCCTGCAGATTTCTGTGTAAATGTATTTCCTATTCCTTTAAATAAGTACCAAGAAGTACGCTTCCTAGAGTGTATGGTAGGAGTCTGTTTTGTTTTGAAAGAAGCTGCTAACTGTGTCCCAGTCTGGCACTGCAGTTTGGCGTTCCGAGCAGGAATAAGTGGAAGCTCCTGTGTTCTACATCCTAGTCAGCTTTTGGTGTTGTCAGTGTTCTGGACTCTGGCCATTCTCGTAAGTGTGTAGTGGTGCATGCTGTGGTTCTTATCAGTTGCATTTTCCTAATGGCAAAAGAGATGGAGTAAATGTGCAATGTGCTTGTCTGCTATTAGTATATATCCTTTGGTGAGATGTCTTTTAAGGTCTTTGGCCCGTATGGTGTGTGTGTGTGTGTGTGTGTGTGTGTGTGTGTGTGTGTAGTATATGCATACTTGTCAGTGCAGGTGCGCATGCACACACACACACACACACACACACACACNCACACACACACACACACACACACACACACTTGTGTGAGGGTCAGAGGGTTCTGTGGAGGCTGGAGGAGGTTGGGTGGCCCTATCACTCTCCGATTGAGACAGGGTCTCTCAGACTGCAGTTAAGCTGGTAGCCAGCAAGCTTTGACAATTCTCCTCTCTCATCTCTGCCCCCCAGAGCTGTGCTTGCAGGTACATGTAAATATGCCTGGCTTTTTATGTGGGTACTATGGATTTGAACTCAGGTCTTCAGGTTTGGACATGTGGTCTTACCCACTGAGCCATCTCCACAGCCTCTATTACAGTAGGGCTATTTTCCTTTAAAAATATGTATTTTTGCTGGGCAATGGTGCTTGCCTTTAATCCCAGCACTTGGGAGGCAGAGGCAGGCAGATTTCTGAGTTCGAGGCCAGCCTGGTCTACAGAGTGCATTCCAGGACAGCCAGGGTTACCCTGGAAACCCTGTCTCGAAAAAAAAAATATTTTTGAGAATGTCATTCTTTCATACTATGGCTATTCTTGATTGTCAACATGACTGCATCTGGAATTAACTAAACATAAATGGCTTGATACAACTATAAGGGATTTTTTTTCTTAATTAAAGCTTTTAAAGTGGGAAAACCCACTTTTGAATCAGATCTTTTGAGGTGAAAAGATTCACCTTTAATCCAGATCTTTAGAGGCGAGATCCACCTTTAGTCTGGGTCACACTTTTGGCTGGCAGCTTATATAAAGGGCATGGAAGAATGAAGCCTGCTGTCTGCCTGCTTCTCCTCACTCCTGCTGGAAGGTCCATTCCTTCACTGGCATTAGAGCCTATTTCTTAGGGATTCCAGCACACACTGAAGACCAGCTGGGACATCTAGCCTTGTGGACTGAACAGCTACTGGATTTTTGGACCTTTCATTGGTCCAAAAGACAGCCATTGTTGGATTAGCTGGACCACAGCCTGTACGCCATTCTAATTCCTCTATCTGTCTATCTATCTATCCATCTATCCTGTTCTTTAGAGAACCCTGACTAATACACATATAATGAACTATATTTACCCACGTTTCCACCACTGTGCTCTCACTCCTAACTTTATGTGTTTTTAAAATAACTAAGTCCACTTAGTGATGCCCATATGTTCACTGGTGTGGGCTGTCCACTGGAGTGTGAGAAGTCTACCAGTAGTCACATCTAAAAAATCATTGTTAAAACCAAGGTTTTCTTTCATGGTACCAGAAGGCGGTGCACAAACTTCCAAAGGAGAGAGGCAACCAACAGTCCTACCCAGCTAAGGCACCTATAAACCACATAAACAACCAGCATGGTGCGATAACCCGAAGGGTATAAAGTGGCACGCATACTTTGGTGGTAACCAACCCCTCTCTAATTGAACTTAACACCCACTCAACAAGAGGAAGTCTATGCTTGGTACTGGAACCCTGACTACTCAGTGATTGACCTTGAGCAGGTCCAGTCTAGTACACGCCCAGGGTGGGCAACTGCAGATGCTGTCGGGTCATGGTTACATTAGCTGTATACTGCTCAAAAGGTGGCATTTCACAACCCTTCTCCCTGTCTTCTGGACCTTACATTCTTCCTGCCCCTCTTCTGCAATGTTCCTCGAACCATAAAAGGGGTGGTATAATGTCCTCCTTAGGGCTGAGCACTAAACAGTCACTCTCAGCACCTTGAACTTCCAGGAATCCCCATATTCACCATTGTTCACTGCAAAGAGAAGCTTCTCTGATTAAGACCAAAAGTAACATTTGCCTATGGCTATAATGAAGAACATTTAGAAGGCAGTTTGACATGATGTAAAATTACCAAAATAACTAATAAGTTTCCTCACAGGGTCTAAGACCAACCCAACCATGGGTTTTGGTCAGGTTTTGCAGTACCAGGCATGAATTCTCTCTTTTGGAGCAGTCCTCAAATCCAATCAGAGAAGCCTTGGTTACCTCCAAAACAGTTATACCACTATCCTACCAACTGGTCTGGTCAGGGTGTGTGTGTATGAATGTATCTATGTGTGTGCTTGAATTCTTCCTTTCTTCATTTTCTTTTCTCTCTGGTTCATGAAGGGTGAACAGGCTCCAAGACTCTTGCCTGGCCAACGAGTGGCTCTGGAGTCTAGCCAGAGAGAGAACACTATCAATTAACCCCTTTTTTCTTAATTCCCTGCTACTGCCACCAAGAGTTTATTACCAGAAGCCAACGGCTTTTGGTCTTAGAATAGTAAAGAGTTAAGAAAAGTAAATATTATTATAAGTAATCAATTTAGCCCTTGCAAAACTAAGTTCTGCCCCTGAATTCTGCTGATGCAACCATCACTCCTTTCCTCAGTTCTTGGTGCTAGCCAGGTTCCCAGCATCCTTCAAGATTCTTAGTTGTTTTTGTTTGTTTGTCTTTGTTTCCCTTAGGTATCTAGATTTTTATTCCTTTTGTTGTAGTTGTTTTGGGTTTTGTTTGTTTGTTTTTGTTTTTTGATTAAGCCTCAGTAACACAGCTTTATCTTGAGCTTGTGGTGATTCTCCTGCCTCAGTGGTGAGATTACAGACACTAAACACCTTGTTTAATTACTTTATTTTGGACATTGATCCTTTAAGCATCTTGGATCGGTGGTCCAGTGTTTGACAACTGTGGGGGAAGCCCCAGCTGCATTTTTTGTACTCCCTCCAGTCTTTCTTCCGTCACTTTCATCGTGTGTAGGTCACACCCTTCGTAGCAGTTCCACAGTTCTTAGGCATTCTGTTTCGTTTCAGTCTGTTTTCTTTATGTCTGATTTTTGTTTGTGCTCGTCCATTTGCAAATTCTATTGCAAAGCCCTCTAGCTTGGCAATTCCTTCCTCTCTACACCTGCTCTACTATGAGCCCAGCAAGCCTATTATTCTTCATTAGTGTTACAGAATTTTTTATTTTTATTTTATTTTACTTTAAGACATGGTTTCTCTGTGTAGCTCTGGCTCTCCTGGAACTCATTCAGTAGACCAGGCTGGCCTCAAACTCACAGAGATCCACCTGCCTCTGCCTCTGGGTGCTGGGATTAAAGGCATGTGTCACTACCACTGGCTATATTCCATAATTCTTGACCTCCAGTGCTTGTCTTCTATTCTTTCTTAGAAGTTTTCTGTGCTTATTTTGCCTGTTGTTGCATGTTCCTTACTTTTATTCATTTGCATTCTTAGCATCTTTTTTAAAAACAACATTATTTTATTTTATGTGTATAAGTGCTGTGCCTGCACATGTGGATGTGCACCACGTATATTCCTGGTGCCTAAAAGGCTCAAATGAGGTCTCTAGAGCTTCAGCTACAGACAGAAGCCACTATGTGGGTGCTGAGAGCTGAACCCAGGTCCTCTGCAACAGAAGCAACTGCTCTTAACTGTAGCCTGATGTGATACACTGGGTAAAAGGACTGTGGCAATCTCTCATTAGTGATGTGCTGATGAGGTCAGTGGGGAGGAGGAGTTCTATGGTGCTCTGAGTAGGTCTCAGTGTTTTAGTGAGCCTGCGCTCTAGGCATTGAATTTCACGAGTGCTGCTTAGTCCTCTGTCCCCTTATGTAAGAAACAAAACCCAGAGTGAGCTGAAGTCGGATATTTCCCTTCCCTAAACGCCAGTGGTTTAGGTTCTGGGAAAACAGTATCCAGAGGGAAGACCTAGCTAAGAACAGGGTGCCCTGATCAATTTCAGAATGGCCAATTTCCAGACCAGACGCAACATGTGTTTTGGCTTTGTTTCATATATATGTGTATATGTGGGTATGCATATGTTTATGCACATGTATGTGAGTACATGGGCATAGATTCAGAGGCCAGAAGGGTATGTGGTGTGTCTCCCCTTTGTAACGATCTGCCTTGGTGCTGTAAAACAGAGTCTCTCACTGAGCTGGAAGCTTATCCTTGCACTATTCCCACTTGCCAGCAAGCTATTAGGTATCGTCCTGTCTCAATGACCCAAGGCTGGGGTCACAGAAACATGCAGTCATGCCTGGAGTTTTCACAGGGATGCTGGGGATTTCAACTCAGCTCTTACCCACCGAGCCATCTCCCTAGCTCCAGCAACAGGGTTTTAAACTCTAGTGCTCACCATGAGCACCTAGCTGAGTTCCTTGAGTAAAACTCAAAGAAATATTGGGACCTCTTCTGCACCTGGGGTTTGTTAGGCTTTTAAAGTAGCCTTATCGACACTGAGCCTTCAGCAGTTACTATGCTGGTTTTCCTACCTGCGCGCTGGTCTCTGCCCCAGTCCATCCTGATTCTGTCTTCCCTTGTGTGTCTCCCCACACCTTAGGGATGGCAGTTTGCCCTGTGACCTCTTTTCGAACAGCTAAGGAGAGCTGTTGACTTTCTGGTTCGCTCAGCTTTTTTGCTTGCTGCGAGGGTGGAGTGGCAGCTTCCAAACACTTTGCAGCCTAGAGCAGAAGTCTCCCCCACTTTCCACTATAGCTCTCCCCTCTCTGGGTTTGCCCACAGCATAGGAACTCAAATAAACGTTTGAACAACCAAGCTGTGTTACTTTCCCCACCAAAACCCTCCAGTGTCATTCCAAATAAAAGCCAAGATAAGAAGCTCTATATCTGTCATCTCAGCACACACTCTGTGTGTGTGTGTGTGTGTGTGTGTGTCTGCTGTGTGTGTGCAGTTGCCCACTGCAGACAGAAGAATATATCGGATCCCCTGGAGCTGGAGTTCCAGGTAGTTATGAGCTGCCAATCAAAAAGCAGCCAGCACTCAGAACCTCTGAGCGATCTCTCCAGCCCATCCACCCTATATTTTGAGAAAGAGTTCTCTCACTGAATCTGGACTGCACCAAATTGGCTATGCTATTTGGCTAGAGAGCTCCGGGCACCCTCCTGTCCCTGCCCCACCAGCACTGAGTATAGGTGCTTGCTGCTGTGCATAGCTATTGGTTAATTTGTATTATTTTTTGAGACAGAGAGTTGTACTTTGTGGCCCTGGATGGCTTGAAACACAAGTTGGTCTTGAACTCAGAGATCTGCCTGCTTCTGCCTCCTGACTGCTGGGATTAAAGGTGTGCACACCAGCACCGCCCACTCCTCCCCACAGCCTTTGTGAGCTGCAGATCCCAGAATTCAGCCAGGCCCTTTACCAACAGCCACGCCCTAGTTCCTGTGCCAGCCCTGGATTGTTGTACAATGAGACCTTCTCCTGTGGTGTCTTGCTTTACTGCATCTGGAATTTCCTAAGCGCCTTCTCATCTCTAGGTCTCTGTATTTGCTGTTCTCACTGTCCGGAACAGACTTTCCCCAGACTAATGGAGCCTTTCTCTTCCTTTAGCTGTAGGTTCAGCAAGGCCTTCTCTAATCCCAGTACAGAGAGCAGTAACCCGCACCCCTCCCCCAGCCACCCCACTGGCTCCCTTCCCTGCTTGCTTCCCYCCCCCYCCCCCCATAACACTATCCGATACACCATATGTTTTACCTTTACAAAATCGCATCTTCTCTCCCCACCAGAGCAGAAGGCCCGGGAGGGCAGGGGTTTTAGATCTGTGCTGTTTCTGCAGTGGCGGCAGCATGTACGTCTCTGTACAACATTTGGCAGTTGGACGATTACCATGCTTACAGAGATGAGGGAAGAGACGCAGTTACAGTTCAAACTCAGGTCTCCCTGATGCAAAGCTGTGCTGAGCGACCATGCTACGCTGACACTCAATTTCATGTTGCATATTGAATATCCGGCGTGTTCTTCCAAACAGCTATTTCCTACACTCTGGCAGCTTTCCATTTCTCGGCTCTCTCTGGAGTTGATTTTCCTGAGTTAGGAAGAACTCTCTATGAACTGTAGCCTAATCGTTCCTCAAGATCATTGCATTGCAAAATGGGCTGGAAGGGGACTGCCAAGTGTGTCACCTGTGGGGGCCACTTCTCTTCCTCTGGTTTCGAGGCAGCCTGTCTGCCAGCTAAGGTCAGAGCGACACCAACTCCTGGCCAAATTCAATCTCAGGTTAAGTAGTCCGTACGATACGATCTTTAAAAATATTACAAAGCCCCAAAGGGCCAATATGATTCCTCCAGTCTGCATGTTTTATAACCTTCCATGTGCTTCAAGGACATTATTTATTTTGATGCTTTGCWGATACGTTCTGCTGTATAAAATAATGAGTTTCTTTGTGACATTTTCATATTTGCATATTACTTCTATCATTTCCCCCTTCTCGCCACTTCCCACATGCTCTGGTCCCCTCCCTCTTTCCTAACAGTCTCCTTCCACCTTTATTCCACGCATCCTTTACAGCAGATTCCACATTCAGCACTTGTCTTTCTGACTCTGGCTCATTTCATGTAACACAGTCATCTCCACTTTTGTCCATTTCCTGCAAATTTCCCATTCTTCTTTATGGCTGAGTAATAATCCATGTGTGTGTGTGTGTGTGTGTGTGTGTGTGTCTGTGGTGTGTGTACACACATATGCACAATTGTCTAACTTTCCTCATGATAGACACCTAGGCAGATATCATCACTTGGCTGTTGTGAATGGCTCCCATTTTGAATCTCATAATAGCCTGCTGGCTAGGACCTGACTACACCAATGCTCAGATTGCCATACAGGGGACATAGTTGATGTACTGCTAGAACAATCGCTGGTCAAACTGAATCTTTCAGCCCAGCCAAGTGCTATGTRCACCAGTTTCCTGTGTGGCTCCACACACTCAAATCCCACACTGTGAGTGGGGAGGGATGGGGTGTGTTTGGGCATCATGCGGCTCCACCCACCTGATGTCCACCTTCCTTTGGCAACAGTCTGAATTTCCCTTATTGATTGCAGCTTTAGCTTAGCTGTCAGTCAAGGTGACAAAGAAGGGGCATTTCATTCAAGGCAGACCAATGCGACTCAAGGATGAGGCGTCTCAGCTACGGCGCAGCAGAGGGATGAGCAAAGGCATAGGAAAAGCAGGCCCTAGTAGGGCATGGTGGCTCCTCCATGGTCCCAGCGCCTGCGTAGTGGAGGCAGGAGGATCAAGAGTTTGAAGGCCGTGCTTGTTCTAAAATGAGTTTGAGACCAGCCCGTGATACATGAARTCCTGTCAAAGAAGAAGARGGGRTGGGGGAAGGAGGAGCAGGAAGGGTCCTAACAAGATGGCAGACTCTCCCCTGTTCCAGGACCTCTATRTTGTTTATAGCTCGGCCTGCCTCGTTCTCAGCGGCTCTTCATTCTGAGCTGACCCCCTGTAGTGAGTTAAGAACGGTCCCCATAGACTGTCCTGTGTTTGAATGCTTGGCCCATGAGCAGTGGAAATATTAGGGGGTGTGGCCTTGTAGAGTGGGTGTGGCCTTGTAGAGTGGGTGTGGCCTTGTTAGAGTGGGTGTGGCCTTGTTGGAGGCTGTGTGTGGAGCCTGTTGGAGGATGTTGGAGGAGCTGTGGGAGCAGGCTTTGAGCTCTCTTATGCTCAGGCTCGTCCTGGTCTCCTTTAGATCAAGATGTAGAACTCTCCTCCARCACTATGTCTGCCTGCATGTGTAACTTTAATTTTTTTCAAAACCTATTTTTAGTGGTAGTTCTTAAACACTTTAACCTCCCTTTTAGCCCACCAGAGGTAGCAGGGAAGAAATGATATGGGAGAAGTGGG
>BDUI01002669.1:71372-84092 GCA_002335545.1 Apodemus speciosus | reverse complement strand
GTACAGGAGGAGTTGGAGGGGGGATAAGTGATGCAAACACATTATGTATGAAATTCTTAAAAACAAACAAAAAGCCCAAATGTTGCTTATGCATTTATATTCCTATTAGTGTGGGCTACAAGGTGAAATTCTAGCATCCCTCTATGGTCCCCTCTAAAACCAGGGTCACTACCATCTGCCAAGGAATAAGTCTGCATCCCAGTGGAGATGGAATTCTGCTCTCAGCTAAGGATCAAGGTGGAGCTTTGTGACAACCTGGAACCTGTATTGTCTACTGTGGGTGGAGRTGCTGCTGTCTTTTGGTGCCACTGGTATGAGGCAGACAGCTGTTATCTAAGGATTTTCTGTTTCATTATGTTCTCATTGTGTGTGTGTGTGTGTGTGTGTGTGTGTGTGTGTGTGTGTGTGCTTAGCCATTATTGTTTCTGGTTTGATGGATAAGAAACTCCCTAATACCCAGGTTATGGTTCAAAAGGTAAAAGTGGAAGGCTGGAAAGGTACCTCCATTGCTGTCCTTCTCCCAGAGTGCCTAGCCTGTGTGTCTCCTCATCTTTGCTTCTTTGTGTTTCTTTTGTGCCCTTGGAGTTTTCCTTGTGTTTTAGGAAAAGAATAGAAAAACATAAACATGGATTAGTCCATTGAGTAGTCCTTTCTTTAGAGGCAAAATCAGGCCAGCTAGTGACTTTGATTTTCATTTGTTATATTTCCCCCTCATTTAGGGGACTTCTCTGATACTTTAATTCTCATTTTACAGATTCAGGATAGGTTTACACCATAGGCTCAAAGTCACTCAGCTCACACATTTCAGAGAAATTTCATAACTTACATTACAGAGTCAGAGTTGGCCAGCTTAAAACTATCACCCAGACTCTAGTCATATGGCCATGGCCAGTGCTCTGAGGACCGCATGTCCTTTGTTCATTGTGTATACATTAAAATCACACCTAAGGCCTTCTCCAGCAATATTTTGTCATTATTCATGATATCACTGACATAGTTGTACAAGACTCCTGAGCTAGGAGCACAGTGAGTCACAGGGCACTGAAGTGGCCCATAGTCCATTTACTTACGGTTCACCTCGTCTGATTTACATTTCACTTCACTCTGGGTTTGAGATATGTGAAAGGAGAGGACAAGCATGCCAGAAATGGTTCCCAAGTACTTACAAGTGCAAAGATCATTAATAGCAAAGCACCAAGGGAGACACAGGAGAGGTTACCAAGAGCCTGGGTGGCTGCAGAGGAGCACCAAATGTGGATGTGATGAAACAAAAAAAACATGGTAAGACAAAAAAAAAAATGACTACACTGGGAAAAGTGGTTAGCAATATACACAAAATGACAACCCATCTTCTACATGCCTCAAGGACGTGGGGGAGAGGGGTGCACACTCACAAGCACATATGCATATTTTACAAGTCAGCAAGTCAGATTATATATGGATTTCCAACCCTACATTGTACTATCTTCTGTGACAGTTGATTTTTCTAGACTAAAAAAAAAATACAACAACAACAACAACATATCTATAATACTGATTGTCATATGACCCATTTGTTCCTTTTCTTATTGGCATCAACTCAGCCAACTCAAACCTTGATCAATCTTATGTGATTTGAAGTGATGAAGTTTCCTGCCTCCCTCTCCATCCTGTCTTTGCTCCTTCAACCACTCCAATAAAGTGTAATCTTTTTTTTTCTTCCAAATAACTGCATGACATCTCAGACCTTCAGTGGTTTCCTATGACTTTCTGTAATTAAGTCTAGATAGTTTTAGGAGCCACCTTAAGTAGCCATATCATCATGGCCTGGTCTCTGTTCTCTTTGTAGGTATTACCAGATCCGGGTGACCTTGAAAGTGTCCTCAAGGATCCCTCACAGACTGAGTGCTTCCATCGTTGGGCAGTCAGGTGAGTGTAAAGTAGGGCTTCTGCCTCAGAGGTAAATCATCATGTGGCACGGTTTGGCAAAACATAGGGCAATGACCACTGTCAGCCATTGGACCAGTGAGTTCTGCAAAGGCAGATCCACCATTGGAAGTGGCTCTGTGTGAACAGCATTGTTAAGGACACTTGGCTAAAGAAAAATCATTCTCAGGAGTGTCTGGTAGCTGGCAGAAACTGGCTGCAGCAGGTTGGCTAAAGTCATATCTGGGATGAAATCGATGAGCAGCATTACTCAGCAGATAGGTAAGAAGAATCCTTTTGCTATGGGGTCAGGGGACCAAGTAAGTGAGCAGTCATGCTGGAACTTCCTAGGTACAAGAGTGGGTCTGAATGTCATCACTCTATAAAGGACATCTGCCTCTCAGAGTCTGTACAAGTCTTATCCAGACACCAGATTCTTAGCACAAAGAAGATTTATTACCCCTGAGGGGAAAGCTTGGGTTGAGAGGAGTCTCCTGATTAGGCAGAGGCAGATAGCAAGCACCACCAGCAGCAGCAGGTAGTTTGGTTTGTTCGTTTATTTGTTTTTGTTTTGTTTTATCTTGTTTTGTTTTGCAGGAGTGGGTTTTTAATGAAAAAAGGGGGAAGTCTGTGCTAGAGTGAATTGATAAGTCTTGATTAGATAGAAAGGTTAACCAGTATAGCCAAATAATAAAGTTTGATTGTTGGACCTTGGTCTTTTGTCTCAGCAATGAGGAGGTAGCCAAGTAAGGGAAAGGACTTTGAGGGCCAACTTTAGGAATATAATGTAATGATTTTTAGCAAGGGAGAGGAAGAGGGGAGAAAGGGCAAATCCTGTCATTGCCATGTTGGCCATGGTCAGGCCTGGTAGAGAACCTTTCACACCCAGTGTAAAAAGGCTATCAACAAAGCCCAGGTCCTAATTTTGAGCTAGAAAGCTAAATGGAAACYCAAGGCTTTAAGGAGTCAGCCTGTTAGGGCTGAGTGGGAATATCTCGTGAACAAGAAAAACCACGTAAAAGCCTAATTAGCTGAAGTATAGGGTGATTCTGAAGCAAATCTGGCAGAACCACATATTCTAGCAAGTCTTAAAGGAAATGATTCAGCCTTCAGGGCAGAGGAAGAGAAAGGAAGTAGAGGAAAGGAAAACTGCAAAGTACCATTCAGCATTAGAAGTAAGAGTGACCCTGATTGTCAGAAATGAGATGTGGAATAGTGCTGGTCACAGCCCCACTTCATACAACCCATTTTGAATGGGCAACAGCAACAGGGTGAGTCAAAGCATAGGCAGTTGAGACCCAATGAATGAGATGCATAGATAGTGAGTGAAGGCTTGGGATTATTCCTCTAACACAAGGCCTACAGAAAGACTCAGCTGGCCACCTGCCTTTTTCTCAAGTCTGAGCAGAGCAGGTGTTAGTTTATCAGTTAAGTTTCCATGTTCCCAAGATATTTATCTTGTCCATCCCCCTATGGTGGGAGCATTTTCGATGAGGAAAGGAGGTTTCATACTCTCCTACTCGCTATACTCCCTTCCGTAGAGACTCAGTGTAATTTAGGAATCATTTCCCTCTTTCCTATCCTGTACTGTTTCTTCCTTCCCTGCTTTAGCCCATGGCATCTACTATGATAGCAGGATACTTGGGTCCTGCTTTGGAGAAACTGACTATATGAACTGAGGTAAATGATCACATTTTGACTTCATTTCTTCACTTGAAAGATGAAGACAGAAATTCACCTCCACAGTCTTCCTCTGTTTACAGAGATGATATACAACAAATATGTTTTATAGAGATGATAGATACAAGTGTGTTGTGATGGGAATGGCCATAAAGTAAGGGCCCAGGGGTCTGCTCTTTGAGAGGTCATAAATCAGAGTTATGAGGCAAGGTCTTGTTCTTAAAATCAAAGCAAAATTTTGGGTGAGAGGTGGGAGAGTCAGCTGATTGATGAAAGCCATCTGTAGGCCCATGTGAACTTGGTCTCTTTCCTCTCTGATGTTTTTGGCAGCAGGAACGCAGCTCTTTTCATTGATAATTCCTTCTCTGGAATGGGCAGTCCTGCCTGTGAGAGCCAGAGACTGGGTATGCAGGAGCTTTTTGGAGCCCATAGAGAAGGAAGCAATTGAGATTGTGCTGCAAAGACAAAGGAAACCAGTAAGATATGCAATTTTAGGTTAAAGCTCTTTTCCTTCCTGGTCTAGTTTGACAGAGTAATGACTGTGATGCAGTTCTTCAGCTCTGTGCTCAAATGCTGTGTAGACCAGAATGCCAGATATGCTAGCTGGAACTTATAATCAGATGGTTTCTTGGGTGAAAGATACAGTGCAGCTTTATTTCTCCTTCAATGAGAATTTTCTAATTATAACACATTCTTCTGTATGACTACATTGAATATGATTCCAAAACCTTGTGCTAAAAACAATGGGCTATTCTGCTTGATTTTTTTTCAAGTGAGCTGAGCTAGAAGGAAGCACTCCAGACTTCTTCAGCCACAGTTCAATCCGTCATCTCATTTCTTAAAGGACAGCTAAGTTCTGCATCTAGCTGGAATACCAAACTACTTTACATGTTAGTTCTATTGCTCTGAAATAAAACAAAGAGCATTCTACATTGCTTCCTTGTTCTGGGTGGAACTGATAAAGGGTTTTTTTNCAAGGCTTTAAGGAGTCAGCCTGTTAGGGCTGAGTGGGAATATCTCGTGAACAAGAAAAACCACGTAAAAGCCTAATTAGCTGAAGTATAGGGTGATTCTGAAGCAAATCTGGCAGAACCACATATTCTAGCAAGTCTTAAAGGAAATGATTCAGCCTTCAGGGCAGAGGAAGAGAAAGGAAGTAGAGGAAAGGAAAACTGCAAAGTACCATTCAGCATTAGAAGTAAGAGTGACCCTGATTGTCAGAAATGAGATGTGGAATAGTGCTGGTCACAGCCCCACTTCATACAACCCATTTTGAATGGGCAACAGCAACAGGGTGAGTCAAAGCATAGGCAGTTGAGACCCAATGAATGAGATGCATAGATAGTGAGTGAAGGCTTGGGATTATTCCTCTAACACAAGGCCTACAGAAAGACTCAGCTGGCCACCTGCCTTTTTCTCAAGTCTGAGCAGAGCAGGTGTTAGTTTATCAGTTAAGTTTCCATGTTCCCAAGATATTTATCTTGTCCATCCCCCTATGGTGGGAGCATTTTCGATGAGGAAAGGAGGTTTCATACTCTCCTACTCGCTATACTCCCTTCCGTAGAGACTCAGTGTAATTTAGGAATCATTTCCCTCTTTCCTATCCTGTACTGTTTCTTCCTTCCCTGCTTTAGCCCATGGCATCTACTATGATAGCAGGATACTTGGGTCCTGCTTTGGAGAAACTGACTATATGAACTGAGGTAAATGATCACATTTTGACTTCATTTCTTCACTTGAAAGATGAAGACAGAAATTCACCTCCACAGTCTTCCTCTGTTTACAGAGATGATATACAACAAATATGTTTTATAGAGATGATAGATACAAGTGTGTTGTGATGGGAATGGCCATAAAGTAAGGGCCCAGGGGTCTGCTCTTTGAGAGGTCATAAATCAGAGTTATGAGGCAAGGTCTTGTTCTTAAAATCAAAGCAAAATTTTGGGTGAGAGGTGGGAGAGTCAGCTGATTGATGAAAGCCATCTGTAGGCCCATGTGAACTTGGTCTCTTTCCTCTCTGATGTTTTTGGCAGCAGGAACGCAGCTCTTTTCATTGATAATTCCTTCTCTGGAATGGGCAGTCCTGCCTGTGAGAGCCAGAGACTGGGTATGCAGGAGCTTTTTGGAGCCCATAGAGAAGGAAGCAATTGAGATTGTGCTGCAAAGACAAAGGAAACCAGTAAGATATGCAATTTTAGGTTAAAGCTCTTTTCCTTCCTGGTCTAGTTTGACAGAGTAATGACTGTGATGCAGTTCTTCAGCTCTGTGCTCAAATGCTGTGTAGACCAGAATGCCAGATATGCTAGCTGGAACTTATAATCAGATGGTTTCTTGGGTGAAAGATACAGTGCAGCTTTATTTCTCCTTCAATGAGAATTTTCTAATTATAACACATTCTTCTGTATGACTACATTGAATATGATTCCAAAACCTTGTGCTAAAAACAATGGGCTATTCTGCTTGATTTTTTTTCAAGTGAGCTGAGCTAGAAGGAAGCACTCCAGACTTCTTCAGCCACAGTTCAATCCGTCATCTCATTTCTTAAAGGACAGCTAAGTTCTGCATCTAGCTGGAATACCAAACTACTTTACATGTTAGTTCTATTGCTCTGAAATAAAACAAAGAGCATTCTACATTGCTTCCTTGTTCTGGGTGGAACTGATAAAGGGTTTTTTTTCCCCTGTACCCCATTGGTAAAATATAGGACAAGGCTGTCTATTTTTCCCTGGAAAGGAAATCCACCCCATCTCTTCCTGCAATGCACTCCCTTCTATCCTGTGTCGGGAGGACACTGACAGCCCTGTGTACAGGCAATCATCCAAATATACTCCCTATCACTTATAAGTATTTTTGCATAGAAAATAATAAATATGGATGTTTTTGAAGCAAAGTATGAGGGAACTAAAAAAATCTAGGAATTTCAAAGCAGTACATTCAATTTGTTTTTCTTTCTTTCTTTCTTTGTTCATTTCAGTTGTCTTTAATGTCATAAACAAAGCTTACTGAGTCTAGGAAAGCAGGATTCAATGGAGGAGAGTGTCATGGGCATGGAGATGCTCATATTCCAGTCCTTCCTATCCACCTCCAAGTCATATGAAATCAGACGTTATTTTAAAAATTTCTAGGTCCTTATCTACAAGTTGGGCTCAGTGGGTGGCGCTCACTTCCCAGGTTTGTGGTATGGACCGAAATTCTGCAAGGAAGATAGAAAGTAACTGGGCTCAGAGAATGATTAGAATAATTAATTCTTCACTAGGCTAAGTGCGGCTATGATGCATAGTGTAGCTATCTATTTAACAATATTTTGGTTTGTACAGCATCTTAGTCTTATCCCTGTGGATACAGGTGTTCACATCAGGTAGTCTCACAGACATCTCATGAAATAAATGTCATGATAATGATACAGTAGGGAGATAGCTTGCAGACTCCTGATGTAGCAAATAATTAAGCAGGAACAGAACAGCTTGGTGGAGGTCTCACAGTGGGGCCTAGAAGGTCAAGAACCTGGCCAAAGATGGGGGTCTGAATGAATGATCTGGCAGAAGCCATGATATGAACCCAAGCACTGGAAGCTGGATTCTTCTGTTATAATCCCACTCACTACTCACCTAGAGTCTTCATGTTTGGACAGATTAGATCTAGTATATTCTTGAGAACTCGGACAGCCAAAGTGAAAAGGCAGACCTGCTGGATTTGTGCCATATGGTAGAGAGAAGTTTTGTCTGAAAAGCAAATAGAGAAATAAAGGGAAGTGCCTTGACCACATGAACCCATTCCTATTCACATACACTATGTTTTCAGCAATTCAACAATGGGTATGCTTTCTTCTTCCACCATGCTGACTGTTTAGTATCATATAGTAGCACGTTCCCATGGTYCAGATGGCTTCAATATGGATCCTCTAGGAACAGAACAATGTCACTGAGTTTTACAAGATAGAATTTTCATGGTTAGAGTATTGCATGGCATTGCATGGGCATAACCTATGTGTCCCCTTGCTATCTGTCATAATAGCTTTTAAAAAATAATTTGAGGAAATGTTTCTCTGGAAACTGACAATTTATTCTCATCTGGGTTAGCGGAACATCTCCTTGAGTGGATTGTGACAAGCTCTGAGCTTTCACTGGTTAGAAATAATCCTTCCCTTGGGCATTTTAAGAGATCCCAGTGTCAGAGAAGGAACAGGTATTTTATTAGGTGTCAACTGTGACCATATTAGACATGCTCACAGGAATGAGTATAGGGTACAAAGTGGGACACTTCTATGTGAATGGAGGGACACTTGGACATTTGGCCCTAACATTAAGGTCTTTGTTATCACCAGAATTGATCAGAATAGGACCACAGCAGGTGTTTGTCTTGGGCATCCCTTCACTGTTCTAAAACCTAAGAGAGAATAAAGACTCCTCATGCTATATTTCTCTTCTAAATTGATGTAGTTAAAACTGGGAAATGATTCGATGAAGGTATATGGCTATCTGAGAGGCAGGTCATACTCTCATCAGACCCTGGATTCATCTTCGTTAAAATTCCGTTCACCCAACTCAAAGTCTTCAACTTTCAAGTCAGCTAACTGAGGGTTCACAAGCTTGATGGTGGGGCTACTGTACCATGTTTAACATGTGGTGTAAAAGAGCCAGGCAGATTTTAGTCTATTATCAATGAAGCACTTTGCCATGGGTTTAACAAAAGCTCAGTTACGAAGCCAACATAAGTGTTCCCAAGGCAGAGCTAAATTAGGTGTGAGACAGTAAGAACTGCGATGTGGTTGAAGAGAGGCAAAGGTTTGACAGGGGCATTTGTGATGTGGACATCTCTTCTGGTAGTTGTRTTGCCACGAATTCCTTAAGATGTTTAACCATCCCTGTGCCATGCTGTGCAATTGTGTCTCATCCCTTCCATAATAAGGCTTAATAGCAGGGTGTGCCTTGGCTATGGCTAGCTGGCTAAGCAGAAAGTCAATGGAATACACCTTGGAAGCCATTCTTTTTCTCATGCAATTGGGTTGCTTGAAATTTTCATTGTTTTCCGCACTACTCTAAAGGAATACTAATTTCTCTATTCTTAGTAGGTAAGACATGCCACGTATATACTACTCATACTCAATTGATTTTAGGTTGCATTTGTGTATGTGTGTGTGTGTGTGTGTGTGTGTGTGTGTGTGTGCATGTATTGTACTGTATGTGTTTAGAGGAATAGAGCAATAGAATAAACACATATCACAAAGGAGATTTACTAGATTGGTTTACATGATGCATGCTAGGTAGTTCACCAATGGCTGTCTGTATATTAGAAATCCTGAGAACTTAGTAGCTGCCAAATCCATAAGTGTGGATCAATATATATGGCACTAAAGGCCAGGAGGATCTCTGGAGAGCCGTGGATCTCGAGTCCACTTTCTTAGGCCAAAACAACTCGTTTCCAGTGGCAGTGGCACCTGGCAACAGTAGGGACAACCATGTAGTGAATATCATCACCATTAAGGAGCAAAGGCACTAGGCAAAAGCAAAGTTTTCCTCTCATATTCTTTACATCTGTCCTGACACCAAGATTGATCTTCCCTGTCTTAGTTAATCCTTACTGGAACTGCCTCACAGCTCCACCCAGAGACACACTGATCCCATATCAGTTAAACAACCAGAATTAAACACATCTATACATACAATTTTATGCCCTTGGCAGTGCTTGGGTTTGTGTGTGTAGGAAGGGCTAATCATACCTCATCTGTCTAAAAATACTACCTGAATCTACAAGGCCAAATCAACATTTATTTCTGCTTCCANCTGTAAAAACCTTCTCTGCCAGCTGCCCAGGGACTTAGCTTTGTGTCAAGTTAGGATCCCTTTGCTCCAGAGATGACATCTTAAAGCTGGGTTCGAGTCTGCTTCAAGAATTTCATTACATCATCTGTTATGTCCGCTGCTTTGATTGACAGATGCCCCTGCTCCTGGTGTCCATTCTATTCTGGATGCCTGTCTCTTCCTTTCCAGTGTTCTATTTTGCTGCACTAGATAGGCAGAAATACTACTTGTGGTCCCCATGAGTAGATTGTACAAGGGTGATCATCCCTGTTAGCATAAATGGCCCTTACCTCAGTGTCCTTTATACAATTTGTAAAARCAGGCTTTGTCCCTCCCACATGTGGCTTTTCCTACTTCTGCACCACATCTATCCTACTGAAGCTTGTTTTCTCTAACTAGAAGCCATGTCTTTACTATGGAGGACTACATGCAAGGCACAGCATTTGTTCTATGCGCCGATCTTTCCAGGAAATTTGAATATCACTTTCTTGCTTCCCCGATACAAGTTCTGTTCTGGGCTAGTAGTTATTAATGTAGATGCTTGGAGGCTCAACTCCCCAGCCTCTAGAAGACAGAAAGGTGACATGAAGCACATGGTGAAAGCTTATGGGATATGCTAGTCCTGYGTTTCTTTCTTTCCACCCAACTTCCCACTGCCCCTGAAACCTCACTGAGGCTAAAACCCTTACTTAATAAATTACTGATACMCACARCTTTGTCTAGCCTTTTTCCAACAGGGTCTGGAAACWTCTAGGTACAGGAGCTGGGAGTTGCCAGATTATGATTAAACTGACTCTTTCTAACCCTATGACTTTCATATAGCTCTTTCTATATATAATAATCATTAGGAAGGAGCCTACATAGCCAAAGATTGATTACATTGGTATATGTCATTGATAGACTTTTGGGGAGTCCAAATATTCACAAGAACATACTAAGATACCATATCTGCATATCACCACCATACTTCAAACATGGACAATTTCTCTCTCCCTGACACAGTTGCTGTTAATTCTTTTAAGGTACCTGCTAGACCTCAAATTTCTAGCTCCTCAAAATTGGATGAGTATGAGGCACTGTTAAAACACAACACAGAGACACTTGGACATATGATGTGAATGGGAAGGAAAGTGGTGATCATTGTTAGAGATAGGGTTCAGGAGGAGAGACACAGGGTTCTAGGTTTCAAGGAAAGACCATCTGGGAAAGTCTCTGTGAGGCATACCTGGGTTTGCCCAGGGTCAGCAGTGCAAGCTCCCTCTATTTGGAAAGTGAGCAAGGTCCCTCAATGCATCTCCATGACATTAGATAGCACTGCTTTGTCCATGTCCTCACAGTTGGAGCCTCCTAAGCCTCTAGGATAAGATCTAATCCTCTCCTGGGGAGYATCACCTTGACTTTTAGGAGAAAAGACTACATAAACTACATTGCATTTACCAAAGGGGCCTAGAAGAAGAAGAAGGAACATTGAAGAAATTGGCACATGCATCCAGAGATTTCAGCACAGGGCTTCAGAGAGCTTATTTCAGTGACAGGTAAGAACAATCAAGGACAGTGTCTCCAGAAACAAGNATCACCTTGACTTTTAGGAGAAAAGACTACATAAACTACATTGCATTTACCAAAGGGGCCTAGAAGAAGAAGAAGGAACATTGAAGAAATTGGCACATGCATCCAGAGATTTCAGCACAGGGCTTCAGAGAGCTTATTTCAGTGACAGGTAAGAACAATCAAGGACAGTGTCTCCAGAAACAAGYACTTGGTTCTGTTCAACTTACCTAAGTGGTCTTGAACTCCTCATTACCTTCTCTAGGCCTTAGTTTATACCTCTGTGCAATGTTATCAACTACATTCTCTGCGAGTGTAGACGTACACACAGCATTGCTATCCTAAGCCTTTGATTAGCACTGGCTACTGATAACTTCCTTTTAGGAATTTAGTTTTTCATGAATAGCAAGCAAGCATGCAAGCAAGCAAACAAAGAAAAAAAATGCYCCAGGGGCCAAAGTAATAGTGCAGATTGTTTGTGTGTGCATGCACATATATGTGTGTATACATGTGTGCTTAAAGACCTTGGGCCAGGCACTGAGTGCTTGAGCTCTCTAAATACACTTGTGCTCAGCTGAAGGTGCCATTGGCAGTGGGGGAAAGTTTGGAAGATTCCACCATGGTATTCTCTATTTAAGTAGATGGTGGTTAACAGGACTGTGTGCCTGTCCAAGGTCTTTATAGATATAAATCTATTCTCAGTAAGCAGTCACATTACATTATCCATCTAGGGATTAATGTTTCCTGAAAGATCAAGCAAAAAGGGCACTCTTGGGTTTTTATTTGTTTGTTTGTTTTTGTATAGAATGCCTTTGATCCATTGTTTTATTTATGGGTACCTAGTACAAATTAGGACCATATTACTTCAGGAAATCTAATGAAGCCAACTATTTTGCCCTAGAGGCACAGCCATGTGAACAAGATGCATTCTTAAATGAGAGCAGAGATGTCCTAGAAAAATCAACTGGGAGACTAGAGTTYCCACAGTCTGGCTTTCATTCCAACTGCACATACTCCTTCCTGTGGATGTCAAAGAAAGAATGTGGCATATGTCCAAGTTCAGGAATGAAAACTAGGCRAACACACCTCCTGCGCTGCCTTATRTCTATAGGACATYCTGAAGTTCCAGAATTATGCATTTTTTGAGAGTAGGTTTCAGCTAATTAGAAATATCTCAGAAGTGTGGTGAATAGTACCTCTTCGAAGCTGTTGCTTTCACATGGGATGCTCTTGAAGTAAGAGCATGCATTTTGGTTTTCCTTTTTGTTGCTTTGGAATAGTGCATTCACTTTTTTGGAGATTTTACTTATTTCACTGCCAGGCACAAACATTCTTAAGAAAATTGAATCTTGGGGAAATTGAAATGTAGAAATGAAATCTCTATGCCTAAACCATCCAGCCTGTGACATCAGCTCCTTTTTGATGTGRTCACATGTTCTTACTGCAGTTGGGGATAGATGAATTTGAAGCCACTGATTCTTATGTGGTTACAGGTGAATAAAGTCTCACAAAGAAACCACACTGGCATTTGGATGGATAGCATCAATTATCTTGAACCCCTGCTAAATATAGGATCCATTCCCTGCTTCTCTTCTATTCCTGCTCCTCCTCTTTCTCCYCACTTTTCATCTTTGTTTTTATTTCCTCTTGTCATCTTCACTTGATCCTGCCCTCTTTCTCTTCCTGTTTTCCTCTCCTGTACTTCCAACTCATTATGATAGTGACAGCAGTAGCTATTGGTTACAAAATGATCTCTCTCCCCCAGATACTATTCTATATTCTTTGC
>BDUI01002669.1:20948-34615 GCA_002335545.1 Apodemus speciosus | reverse complement strand
AAAAAAATGCTTGCAAGAATGACAGTGTTAGTTCATTTTTCAATTTCTGTGATTAAAAATAAGCTGTCAAAAAGAACTGAAAGGAGAAAGAAGGACTTATCCCAGTACACAGTTCAAGTATAGCAGGGAAGTCAAGGTCACAGGAACTTGAAGCAGCTTTGTATTCACAAACAGGAATCAGGGAGCAAGCAGTACATGCAAATTCTCAACCTGCCTCTCCATTTTATATAGTTCAGGCTACTTGCCCAGGGAGAGTACCATCTCACATTCATGATGGACCTTTCCACATCAATTAACCGAACCAGAATGATCTCTCATTTACATGCCAGTGATTAAATAATACCTGATAGATATGCCAAGAGGCTTACCTCTTAGGTGATTCTATATTTCAACCTGACAATTGAGATTAAGTATTACAAGGATGACTGTTTAATAATGACTGAAAATAGACTTTGACCAAGATGGCTGTATGAATCTATTCCTTCCATTTTCCATCAAATATTCTTAAGGACCCTGCTTATCTAGAACTCTACATGATACACAGAAAGATTCTCACAAGACATCCATAGCCTTTTATACCAAGATATTTTTTTTCATGTTTAATAAAACAGTCAGCTAAATTTCCCAATCAGACTATTAGCTGACTGCTGAACTGTCTTGGTCTTTCTCTTTCAGGTAGAAGATGCACTGAGCGAGGTCGAGTTTCAGCTCAAGGTGGACCTGCACTTTACGGATAGTGAGCAGCAGTGAGTCTCATGGGCATCCTTGGACTGTGTTTCTGCTTCCACAAGTATCTCACACATGGGGTTTCCTCACAGACAGAGTCCTTATAGTTTCTCTACAATAACCAGTTACTAGTAATCTGTGATGTCCTTACATTGTCCCAGTCTTCTTGATTTAAGTAAACTGATCAAGAAAAGCCCTCAGAGGTGTGCCCAATAGCTTGGGTATTAGCTGATTCTTGATGCTGTCAAATTGACAGCCAAGATTAGCCATTACAACTTGTCTTCCAGAGCCTGGAAATGCTCACTCATTTGCAGCCAGGTTGTTCAGGTTCTACACATAGAAAACTGCCAACTTTGTGCCTTATTAATGGGTATCTTCTACTAGAAGCATTTTTCCCCATGTGGTACTGAGTTGGGGGGATTTAGAGCAATGTCTCTGCGAGGCTAGACAATCAAAATCCCTTTCATATCATTCTTGCTTCATTACCATGTGTTCATACTGAACATCTGCTATTGTTCTTCAGCTCTCTGAGAACTGAAAATCTATTTATGTAAAACTAGCTGAGAAAATAAGCATAGGGCAGTTCTCTTCCTTTTTATAACTGCATCGTTCAAGTTTGTTCTGGGACTTCTACAATCTACCCTGGGCTGACCTCTACCTTCTACCCTCCTCCCTGGACTGCATGATTTGCTGCTTATCCTTCCTGTATTCTTTCAGGAATTAAACAAACAATATTTCTCTAGTGTATTAAAACATGTGACATAAAACCTTTAATCTCTTTTCTCATTTAAGGCTTTAAAAAAAATAAATCAGGCCTTCTTTGTGTAGATATTCTCTCTTTCTCTCTCTCTCTCTCTCTCTCTCTCTCTCTCTCTCTCTCTCTCACACACACACACACACACACACACACACACACACACGCACACACACACACACACACACACACTCCTGTTTCTTTCTTGACAAGATGGGATTTCCCTGGGATGGTGGAAGTCCATCCATCTACCCCTCAGCATCAAAGCCCCAGTTTCTTCTTTGCATACCCCCTACCATCATCTGAGATCTCTGTCTTTGCCCCTCCAGCAACCACCCAGTCTGAGGCCCCAAATACCTCTTGGCTTCATAAATTTCCATCCATTGTGGCACATGTCCAGTTGCCTATAGAACCATACTGTCAATCATAAACTTATACCAGAAGTTATTGTCTAACAAGGTCTTCTAATAATTCTAATGACATATCACAGTGGATACTATTAATGAGTTTTCCTTGCCAGCAGAAGAACAGTTAATGGAGAGCAAGATACAGGAAACTGGTCATGTAAAACATGTGACATATAATAGCTTAGGCTCAGTATTCTTCAACTAGGACAAAGGCAAAATCCCACATTTTTCTAAATTTCAATAACTTATAAGATGGGTATCAGTCTTTGAATCATTATTAAGTCAGGTAGATTGCTTTGCTTCTCTTTCCCCCCATTTTTCTTAGCAGCATGTATAAAACAAACAAACAAACAAATAAAAATAGGGAGGCTATTGTTTAAACCGCATCAGACCAGCTAGTGAAGTCCCTCTACTATATTACTAGGACAACGATGGCCATTGTAATAGTGGTGCTGGCATCTAATGGAAAGAAGCCAGAGATGCTGATAAATAGTAAAACATAAAGGACATCTCTGTTTTCCACCAAAGCACTATTCAGTTCCCAAAGTCAGAATTACTGAAGTGGAGCCACATGTTCTAGACCATCATCCTATCTGCATTTTCTAATTTGGAAGGGTCCATTAGTACCTGCTTGCTCAGGGCCATGGTTTATCAGTACCTGCTTATACAGGGCCAGGACACTCATACCAACATAGCCCTTTCAGGCCCTGCACAGCTGAGCAGATAGGAAATTCATTAATACTTAAAGGGATGTTGTGTTCTCTCAGTTAACTTTAAATTTATTCATTGCAAGTGTGCAGTGTTGGGAAAGCTGTTCTTCCTGAGAGATGTTAACTTTTGCTGTTGTTTAATTATTTTGTTTGTTTAGGTCCTTTATAAGAACTTCAGACATTCTCCTGTCTCCATTCTCCAAGTTCACCTGTATCTTCTCTACACTGAGGTTCCCTATAAAGTGTGCTTCTTCTCCATGAATGCGTGCTGTTCATTGCACAGCACAGAACAATGGTTACTTTTCTCTTTAGTTCTTCCTTATGAAGGAGGCTTCTGTTATGCTTAACTTCTTCTTGCTGCCAGGAGCTGATGTCTAAATGGACTTAAAGCAATACTGTGCAGTAACTCAGCACATAAAGAGACAGAAAGTCCTGGTCTGGCATGTCTGTTTTCCTTGTGACTATGAACAAGTTAAACAATTCACATTAGTTTCATATATTCTTTTATGGGTAGAATATGATTAGCAACCATGTTATATGTCAAAGCAGATTGCCCAATCCATAGTCAAGACTCAGATCATTGTCATACACATAAATGTGAGACTGAAGCCAACAATTGCTGACACCCATGGCTGGATTCTCTCCCTCTCTTTATCAGGTTTCTTTCTGGTCCAAATAGAAAGTGTGGGTTGCCTGTAGTTTCATTTAGCACCCAGGGTTCATTAGTTAGTGATCCTTTGCACACAAACAGCAAGGACCACAAGGAAAGTCTCTTGGTTGGCAGTGAGAACCTACTCCCTCCCACTCTTTGTTCTCTATTTACCCATCCTCTATGTTACACTCCTGGAAGATACTTTTTTTTTTATTTTTATTTTTTTGGAAGATACTTTAAATGGCATTCCTCAATCATGCTCTGGCTTAGTACAACATGCAGAGTCACAGAGACTGTTTTTCAGCACTTTTGTTTTAAAAAAAATATCTTCACTTTTTGCAACAAAAGGAACTTCTTGGTTTGACTGACTGTGACCTGTCTCTTAGAATTGGCTATCTACTGATTACAGAGTACTAGAGTAAAGGTAACTGGCAACTTCCTAAAACTGGTCAGAATATTTCAGCAGTGAGTTCTGGGGACCATTTAGCCTTWGGCCAGTCAGTCAGTCAGTAGTCATTTCCACAAGCATAGGTTTGGTCACCTCCTTCATTGTGCCCTGTACCAGTGAAATCCTAGAGCTGTAAAGATGAGTTAGTTGCAGCCCCTGCCCTTTGAGTTAGAAATCTAACAGAAAGTACAACCTCAAAAATCCGTGCAGCATTTTAAGAAAAATGGACAGTCTATGAGTAGGAAAAGATGGGCAAAGGTCCAAGACAATTGTGCTCTTGAGAGAAGCCTGGGAAAGGTCTGGTCATCCTCACCATCTCTGGGGTGCAGGTTTAGTGGTGCTGACAATGGAGCTGAAGCCCAGAGCTGCTATGTGATTTTCTTCATCCTGCGTTTGCCAATCAAGGGACAAATTCCTTCAACCAGAAAGGATATTGCAGTAAGACACTGAGTTAGACTCTAAGGCTGCAAATAGAAGTTGGCCATCCAACTGTGCTCATATGAGCTCATTCACTTGCCTTTCAGGCTGAGAGATGTGACTGGGACACCGATGATCAGCAGTCGCACACTTGGCCTGCACTTCCACCCCAGGAGGGGTCTGCACCACCAGGTCCCTGTCATGTTTGACTACTTCCACCTGTCAGTGATTTCGGTGGCCATCCATGCTGCRTTGGTGGCTCTACAACAGCCCCTGATCAGGTATGGAGTTAGAAGTAGCCCTACCGTTCATAACACGTATCACTTAGAGACAGTTTGCTGAAGTGATCAGCACAAACTAGAGATGCTTATCTTTGGTTGCTTGGCTTAGGCTTGGGTCTCACTGTGTCCCACAGAAGAGGTGGGAGAAAGTTGGAGAGAGCTTTGGGATTCCAGAGGACATTGGGGGATTCCCGGGGTGGGTGACTTATAAACTGTAACCCACACCTCAAAGACATGGATTCTTCCCCTGGCTTCATGTTTACCTAACTGTGGCTTAAGAAGCTCCTCATGTGTCTGAGCTACATAATATCTTGTCTGTAAAATTGGGAACATTGACATGTATATGAAGTTGCTTTGTTTTTTTTCTCAATTCATTTGATATTTTTTAGGATCTTCCAGGTTCCCAGTTCTTTCTTTTTTAGTATTCAATTTAAGTCTAAAGTATATTTGATACTTTATATTATATCCGACACTTTCATATGTATATATTTTGCATTCTGATTATTCTTACTCCCTTCTTTTTGTCTCTGTTCCACTCCTGCCAATTCCCCTTTCTTCCCTATGAGTCCTTTTAAAAACATTCACCTCTTTAATTATTTTGTGACCCACTGAGTTTAATGAGGGCCATTCATGTGAAGGCTTAGTGAATCCCACTGGAGGACAGAGCTACATTACAGAGGCCCACATCTGTTCTTTCCTTTAGTTACTGTTTTTTCAAGTGCACTATTTGCCTGTAATATATTTTGCCTTTGCCCTTCACTGACTCACCCCTAAAGCATTCCTAAGGTGCAGAGGAGAACTTAGGTTTTCTTCACTGTACAAATGGAGGTACAGAGCTCATAAGAGCTGTTGTAGTGGGCTTGGCATGGCCATTCAGCAATGTCCCAGAATGGCTGAATATGTTCATTTAGATAATTTTAAAACACTGAGGACTCATGGCTAGCATTACATATATGTGTAGTGGGCTATTTTGTGTAAATTCTTTTCACACAAACGAAGGGGATTTGTTCAGTTCTCTGTTCTAGACAGCTTCTAAGAATTTATCTGTGTGTGAGAAAAGCAGAGTCCTTGATGATTTCAATGGCTATGGCCTAAAAGCTCTAATCTCTGTTAGGATCTGAGAGTAGAGAATGAGATATCTGCTCCTGGACATGAGATGTGACTGTGTCCCTTGACTCAGTTTTAGTCATCTGCTTAAGACTGCTCTCTGCTCTCCTGACCAACAGTCAGTTCAGAATCTCAGTGAGACTGACTGAGATGATGTGTATTGAGTAACTAGGATGAAAAGCATCGCCCAAAGATAGAGTAGTGTGGCTGATGGGCAAGGTAAAGTGATTCTGAAAGGCAAACCTGGATTTCAGGGAGGAAAGTTGGGGGAAATGCTAGCACTTGGGAGTATAAAAGTCTGCATAGGAGTTAAGTCAGAGCATACAGCAAAGAGCAGAAGAAAGGGGAATTCAGAGGATCAGACAGCCAGTGAAAAGCAGTTGTGAGCATGGAGCTAAAAGCCAAGGTCAAAAAGGTCACAGCTTTCTGAATCTAATGTTCTTCTACCCAAAACTTTGCTGACTCCTAGATTAAAGGTCCTGGATTGAGGGAAAAGGGGGGACATGCATCAGGGGTCTATGGTTTTCATTCACTTGTAATGAGTGTATAAAGAGGAACTGCTGTACTCCAAAAGAGGCATCAGAACACACAGACACAGACATATACAGACACAGACACACACAGTAACATACACACACACAGTGAATCTGCAAAGGACACACTGGTTTCTAAGAACAGACCTTTCCTTCAGAGAGTCCTCAGAGCTCTGATATGGATATGCTGAATTAGATAGGGTGTTAGAACAGAATGATATAGAAATGGTATAATCTAGGACTATGGGAAAGCAACTCTGACCTTGGGAAGCTGCTACTCTAGAAATAGAAAGCAAAGTACTGGTCTACTGCAAGGCATGTTCCCCAGCTGGGTGATTTCCTCAGATCAGGAAACACTACTTCTGTGAATGTCTCAGGGTAGGGTCTGTGTGCCAAGGGTGAGACAGAGCAGATGTGCCTTGAGATCAGCACAGACTGCTCCACTGGGGGCCAGGCAACACCCTAGATAGGAAAGGAAGTGACCTTAAGGTGTTCTGGGTCCCAGAGTCAGGAGTATCTGGTTGCTTAATTCCATTACTTACAGGGGGGGGGGATCTTTGAATAACTTATCTCACATCTCTAAATATATGTTTTACCATATAGACACATAAATTTACATATAAAACAAAAATTTTTTTGTGATAACAAACCAACAGAAATTATGGTATATAATAAAACCATGTAGACTGTCTTACATGATGAATATATGTATAAATAAAGGTTCTTGAAGCAATTGTAGAAATACAGAAACTAGCAGTTCTGAGAGCAGGTATTGTGGCCCTGTCCTTAAGAGACTGTAAGCCATCCAGATACTCAGCTTCCTTACTGAGTGTTATGCAAAGTAGTGGGGAGGCCTGAGTAGGATAGGTGTTAAAAGGATGGATTTCAGGACTGGGGGGGCCCTCAGTGCCAAACTGAGTCCCTACTTTCTAACTTTATTCAGTTGAGCATATGGAATTTAGTTTTAGTCAACAGAAGGAGAATGTTAGAAGGCTTCAGTGACAGCACACAGGAAGCCCTTTGTTATGTATGTATCTGATTGATGATGATGATGATGATGATGATAATGATGATGACAATGATTTGTAAAGCCTCCATTACATTCTGGACCACTCAGTACTGATTAGCTCTTGACAAATGGCAGGTAGCTCTCTGCACAGGCACGTTCACCTCTCCTTGTGACTAAAAGAAAAGCTTTACTGAAGACACATGAATTCTGATTTTTGTTTCACCCAGGGGACAGCAGAGTGTGACATTGAAAATTGAATTGGGGAAGGTAAATTGTAGTCAGATTTTGACAGTGTAATTAATGATGCATCCAGGGGTTGAATGTAAATCAGTTGAGTATCAGGGGCACTGAAGACTTGTGCCTGAGAAAAATCCTCAAGATTTACCCTCCCCCAAACTCCTTAAAGCAGGAGGGTCAGTAGTGCAGGCAGGAGTTCAACTGAGCGGTCCAAAGGGTCCCCAACACCTGAAATCACCTTTTGGCTCTAGTGTTACTAAGAGCTCTGATACCATCTAACCATGGGTTTGGAGCCAGGATGTCTAAGCAGAAAGCTTAACCTTTTGATAGGAGCAGGATTTGCAAATTTTTTCAGCAGCAGCCTTCCAGATGGGAACACGTACAGTTGCTGGAGAGTTAAACTTCACAGATGGGGTAAAAATAGAACCGCCTTCCACTCTCTGGGTTTTGCAAGAAGAATTTCTGTCTTGGCACAAGGTAGCTGGAACAAAGGGAACTCTTTTAACTTGTGGGAAATACCTGTCAAATAGGGCAAGCACCAGCTTTTCCAGAGGGGGGGAAAACACATAGCATCAGTGAGATCCAACAATAATGCAGCAGGTGTGGAACCAAACCTTAACCTTAGAGGACTTTTAACTTTCACAGAGAAAGACCAAAGAAAATCTAATTTTTGATCTTCAAATGGGTAGAACTGAATCCTTCCCAGGGACTCCCTTCACTATAAAAGCCACAATTTAATAACAAGTATTTTAGTTCTGTGTTGCCATATATCTTAAAGAAGGGGTCATGATTATTTATGTATACATAGTTTGTTTTATTCTACCCTATTTGTATTGGTTCTGCCTGGCTGAATGGTAAACTTACTTTAACTCTTGGTTCAATCCAAATCCAAAGGCAGATGTACTAGCGCACCCTTGTAACCTCAGCACTTGGGAAGTAGGGGCAGGGGAACCAGGAACTTGACCAAGCTGGGACGTATAAATAAAACCCAGTCTTAAAAAAACTGAAGCCAAAGCAAGTTTATATAGTATTATATAATGCAATTGTCCCTCAGGTACCCAGAAGCTCAAGGTAATAATGTGAAACAATATGTTTTCCTGTAGCCTAGGTATATACTACTACTGCATATTTTAAATTACCCCCAAATTACTTATGATAACACAATTAAAAGTAGGATTAAAATTTAAAAAGGATTAAATTAAGTCTGGCATCCCAATGCCAATACACATGTAGAAGTTAGTGAGTGCCTGAGTGATTTTGATACCAATTATATCACCAAGGGTAGTCATTAGCTCTTACTAATTTCATCATTTGCTAGACCTTACATTTAACACTTACTCGCTCTAATGTTAGGAGTCTCTGTGATGCCCCATGGCTCAAGTGCACTATTAACCCTTCAAACAGGCGATGAAATAAGAGGTCCAAATTTAGGCCAGATCCTAATATGTAGGTGCTCCTGGCTTGTAACTCCTGCTAGCAGGTGTCTGCCCTCATAGTCATAGCTGTCCATGGTGCCATATCCTATCTGAGTACTTGGTCATTTCCCCCTCCCCCCCACCCCTGGGTTACTTCATGAAAAATGTTTCTTATTAGCTGCTGTTCATCCAACCCCACTGCATTATAATATTGCCTTGCTCATTCAAAACCCTTTCTAGGACAATGTGTATGCCACTCTAACACCTCACATACTCTCTGGTTTGTGGCTAAAAGACTAATAACATTTGAATAGATGACATAGAAACAGGACCATAATCCTAACTTTATTTCTCTGCCAATATTTCAAACATAAACATAAGTTTCTTGTTTGAAATCTGTCCCAGTCATCTCCAGCAATGATGGTGGCATCCGAGGACATTTATGGCCACGAGAGAGTTTTAGTTTCTTTGAGAGGTTACAGCATAGCTATGACATGGTATTTCTAGTGGGATATCCAAGAGGAGACCCAGTGAGGCTCCAGTATTGACGGTGGCTCAAAAGCCAGAGGCCTCATACCAGACCAAAGACTCAGTCATTGTAATGAACATTTGCAAGCAAGGTGTGAACAAAAGTGTATACTGTGGCTGTGGGACACAGCCATTATTGATTCTTAATTTTTTAAAGAATTTCATACATAAGTACTATATTTACATTATTTAACTCCCCTCCCTTTTCCAACTTCTCCTATGTCCTTTCTACTGCCTCATATTCATGACCATTTTCTTTGACTATTATATTACTATATATATATATACACACACATACACACATATACAAGTACATATATGAATTACATACATATACACACACATATATTGTGTGTATGTGCATACACACACACACACACACACACACACACACACACACACACACCTGTATGTATATACACACAACCGCTGAGTTCCTTTAATATAACTCATAAATATGTGTTTGGGGCTGACAACTTGGTACTGCATAACCAGTCAGGTGGCTTGTCCCTGCTGAAGGCTGATTCTTTTCCCCTCTCGGCAGCCATAGTTGCCTGTAGCTCTTCAGCTAGGGTCAGGACCTTGTGCAGTTTCCCCCACGCTCAGTTGCAGCCTCCCCATAGGGGGCTGCACTGACACATGGTTACTTACCTCCTGTTTTCCCTTCCTCTTCTTTCTAGTTTCACTCGCCCAGGAAGAGGCTCCTGGTTAGGCAAAGCTGGCCCGGACACAGGACCAGAACAGTCCACCATTTCTCTGGAAAACTTGGTCTTTGGAGCTGGATACTGCAAGCCAACTTCCTCAGAGGTAAAGTCTGTATGGGGCCATGCTCCCATGACTGGAAATTCTTACCTTGCCAATAGTATACTGTATGAGGTTTCTTCTTCATTCAAGTGTTTCTTTAGGGCACTGTTTGGCCATTTCCTTCAAGGGCCATCCAACCTTTCACTTCTGACTAATCTTCTCTCAGACAGTAACAACCTCTGTAGCTGTTGTAGGAGTATCTTATCTTATGGTTCCTCTAACTTGTGGTTCTTTGGGAAATAAGGGCTCTCTAGGAGGTTGTACTTTTGTAATGAAGTTTCCTTCACACTATGTGGTGCTAACAAGTGTCTGTTGGCATTCAGTAATGCCTGCTTTCAAAMCCTGGTTCCACCTTCTGTTTATTCACTTTCCATGATTCTGTCTCCTCATCCATAGAGTGGCATCACTAAGAACCACTAATCTCATGTGCAATTATGTAAACTCAATGTCATCCCAACTGAAAGTTCTTAGTCTAGTACCTAGGGCTTAGTGGCTGCTTAATAAATAAATGCGTGTACCTTTCCATTCTCTTTTCTTCTTCTCAGGAGATGCCTAACATTTCTGTTCTTTCATCACTGCCTGTATTGCTCTTTAATACATGAGACATTTTTAGGCGTGTTCAGAAATGACTAGCTCGTATTACTCAGGGTTGCTCAGAGATACAGAATGAACAGGAATGATTCCTTCCTTGTTTTAATGAGTTGACTCCAATGATTCTAGAGATTGAGGAGGTTACAAATATGCATTCAACAAGCTGGAGACCCAGAAGAGCTCATAGCAGAGAGCAGAGTTTTAGGCAAAATCTAAGTCTAGAAGATGAATGATGCTGCTGTGTATGAGAAACAACTGCTTGTTTTGTTGTAGCCAGAAACTGAGTGGTCAGGACTAGCCTTGTGACAATGGGGAGGGATATCCTTCACACAGGCAGGTCTTTTGTTTGGTTCAAAACCAACCATTCTCAGTTAGAAACATGCATCCTGACAGTTGCAGCAATGATTAACCAAACATCTGCATACCCCATGGCCCAGACAAATAAACACAAGAGATTTATCTTGGTAAAGCCAATCACAGGAATGTACAAGACTGTGCCTAGCCAACCCTGTCCACCATTGCTATAGCAGACTCTTTGGCCAGACTGTTCAGGATTCACAGTAAAACATTCATCTTCCTTCTCTGGACTTTTCCCTCATTTGAAATTTAGCCAGAAGATTCGACTGCAAATGTCACATTAGTATCTGGGTCAAGCTGCTGCATCACATGTTTCCTGAGCACTACAAAGGGGAATAACCACAATTCTCCTGGAAGGGTGAGAAACTGAGTCCATGGTAGGGCTTGGTCTCATGCGTGAGCTGGCTTTGGAGAACAATAAGAACAGAATGAATACACACCCACAATACCTCTGACACTTACCAAGATTCCCGGAAGCTGGTGTGCTTACCTCCCACAGAGGAACCTCAAATGAGTGAGTGAGAGAGAGAGAGAGAGAGAGAGAGAGAGAGAGAGAGAGAGAGAGAGAGAGAGAGAGCTGAGTCTGCTAGCATAACATGGGTGTCTCGCCCACTATGCATCGCTAAATTCAAGGTTCAGCTTGGGGGTGGCCAGGATAGAGGGCACTCCACCCTCCAACAGTAGATGTGTCGTGTGCCCCCAAGTCATCTGCTGATTTCTTTGCTACTGAGACATTGACAGCTGATTCCCACTCTGGAACAATCACTCTGTCCAGCTTTCTATCACCGTTCAACTTTCCTTGTGCCAAGATTTGTCACTCTCACAGCACTATGTGGTAGCTTCAAGAGTCTCCTTGATAGACCTACCACCTAAATACCTTCAGCTCAGACTCCTCCTAAAGGAATATGGCCAGAGACATTGGTAATTGACAGCATTCACAGCCCAAGTCAGAACATTTACAGCAGGTGCCTTACATGCTGAGGTCCTTAGCTGATGCCACTGAAGAGTGTGAAATAGTCCTAATGCTCCATCAACTTGGGAGATGCTCTGGCGCTTGGATCATTTGCATCAGCCAAGACCATTTGTACTAGCATTGTTGAGATGTCTTCTTTGATTTCTGACATGCTCTAAGCATCTCTGGCTCACCTATGCAGGAGCTTTGAAGAGCTCCAAGTAGGGAACATCTCATTTAGCTTCTTCTCTTGGGACCTAACAAGTTACCTACCCTTTAAAACCAGTGTTCAAGTAATATGTGGTGAATGGATGGTTGGCAAAACTGTGTGCATCATGCTGGTACAGATTGAACAGCTAGAGACTCAGAAGAGAGTTTAATCACTGTAGCAGCTAGAAAGTAAGGGAGAGCCACAGTGTGATGGGTCATGTTGGGAGATTGCAAAGACCCTAGTCCAGCACAGGGCAGGATTGCGAACACTGTAGAACATTCTGGCTCACTGGCCTTGTACACATGACTTAGCACACTGCCTATTGTAATGTGTCACCTTACATTACAATATGTATGTTTCCTTACAACATAGGGAAATTGGTGCTTATAGAAACTCAGTTTGCATAGTTGTTAAATGGGTACTATCTTTTAGGAAGATTTCAGAGGTTTCTATGCATAGATACTTTATGGAGCRGACCTTGGCAGGCAGATGAGGAAGTTAGAGTAGGGCYTGTTTGTTTGTTTGTTTTCTGTTTTTATTGGTTGTTTCTGGGGCTCTGTGTCAAATTAAATATAACTGTCTTTCAYATGTTCAAGGAGAAAGGCTGATTTGTGAGTCTTGGCACCAAGCTTGCTCCCAAAACTTGGCTCAGTAAGTTGTTTTCAGGGTTTGGTTCTTTTTCTGTATGTTTTYCACTTGGGTCCCATCCAATTATGTGGAGTCAGTGCTGTGTACCCAGCCTGTACTTTCCCACCAGGCAAGGCTGCCAAGCCAAGAATCCAATCTTWGTTCCGCACCCCAYTGGGGGCTTTGCATGYAAATCTCAAGAAGCCCAGAACATCAGCAGATAGAACTGGAATCTCCATGGTCTGAGGCATCATCTTGATGCATCAGAGAACACGTGCTCCTCCCAGTAAGCCCTTCTTGGCAGAGACCTGTCAAAAWACAGAGACTGGTGGGAAAATGAGCTTTTTGGAACATACACCTTTCCAGGAAGGTAAGAGATGATGATGCAACTGGGTCTGCCCCATKTCTCAGATCGCTATGTCCTATGGTTCAATTTCCTCCTGTGGCAACCTTGAAATTTGACCTTTGCATTTAGAGCTGTGGCCTGAGGTTTTGTGTATCTTCCTGTTACAAATCATATGAGCCCTAGAGAAGTTATTCAGCATTTTTTAAGATGACATTCTTCTTGCGGGTGGTTACTACTAGCACAGCCTCACTGGCTTCTATATAGATAAAATGGTGCTCCAGAGCAGAGTTTGGGGGAAAATTACCTAAGAAAAGCCTCTGCTGATATGTATGTATGTATGTATGTATGTATGTATGTATGTATGTATATACATATTTATCTGTATATATATGTATATATATATAATTTTTGTCTGCATGATTAAGTCTAACAGTTATTACTGTGTTGTGCTGTATATGAGAGTTTTGTTCTTAGCTGCAGTACTAAACTCCTGTGTGACTTTGAACCTGTCATTTGCCTTCTCTAGATCTATTTCCCAGTACCTAGAAAAAAACC
>BDUI01002667.1:70923-82076 GCA_002335545.1 Apodemus speciosus | reverse complement strand
TTGTAGACCAGGCTGGCCTCGAACTCAGAAATTCGCCTGCCTCTGCCTCCCAAGTGCTGGGATTAAAGGCGTGTGCCACCACTGCCTGGCTAGGTCACCTTTTATACTCCACAGCACAAGGTGCTGCCTATATGGGTTTAGATAGGAAGTGTTGCCCAAAAAGCTAACGTGCTGCCGGCTTGTTCCTCGCTGTGGGTGACTGGATCAGAGCTGCCTTCATCCTCGGGCTGAGCGATGGCACAAAGGGCAGGGGTAAGGCCAAGTTGGAAAGAAGCAGGTCACAGGTAGGGGTCTCAGTTCTCTTCCAGACAACCAAGAAGTAAAGCAGCCACTTCTACCACAGGCTCCAGACACCAGAATATTCTGTCTTACCTCAGGACCAAATAACCCAACAACCTCAGGCTGAAATCTCTGAAAGTTTAAACCAAAATCAATTCTTCCTTATTTCCTCAGGTATCTTGTCAGTGTGTCCGAAAGAAGAGTGAAAACAGGACCCAAGGGACACACACCCAGCTGAGTGTGACATTCCTGTGGTTCTAGAGGCTGAGGCAGGAGAATCACCTGGGATCAAGATGTCCAGGAAAGCCTGGGTAACACTGGGAAACCATGTCTTGAAACAAACAAACAACAACAACACAAGCCAACCCCCTTGTACCACCCACTAGATATAGGCATGGTACTAGCAGCACTCAGATTACTTACTCAGAGAAATAAACTGGGCCAGGGGGACTTTAAGGGCATTGTGGGAGACCCTCGGTGGCTGAAAGATAGAGCTCTGGTTCCTGTCCTGCCTCTGACCTACTGAGTGAGTTTTGCTCTTATTTTGAGTCAGGGTCTCATATAGCCCAACTGGCTTTGAACTTTGTAACTGAGAATGACTTTGAACTCTAGCTCTTGTCCGCCCCGCTCTAGCACTGGGAATACAGAATGTGCCACCACACCCAGTGTATGTGATGCTGGAGACAGGACCCAGCACTTGTGGCAAGCTGGACAACCCTCTACTAACGGAGCTGCATCTCCAGCCCCTTGAGTGAGTTTCAGGGTTTGATTTGGTTTTGTTTTTATACAGTTGGGGAAATTGAGCCCAGGACTTGACACATGGTAGACAAGGGCTTTACTACCAGTGCTCCTTGGGTAGATTTTTAAAAACTATTTGCCTCTGTAAAACAGAGTGATAAAATAGATTTTAAAATGGGAAAGTATCAGCTAAAACGCACAGTTGGGAGTCTGGAGACAACCAGGAGACACACACACACACACACACACACAGACACACACACTTCCTCTGCTTTTCCCTCCATCTTCTGTCTCCTCTCCTCTCCAAATCCCCATGGAAGCAGTCCATCTCACATAGTAGTGGACAGGAGGGGGACTCTCAGGCCAGCCGTGTCTGCTGACACCTACAACCTAAAACCTACTCTTTGACTTGGTCTCTACACTTAAACTACAAGCCACACATAATCCCAGGACATGATAGAGTCTTTTATCAGGCCCAAAGACTTATCTTATCGCCTGCTCTGGCATCATGCCAAGCCTGGCAGCCACAACCCTAGGAGAGGGCCCAGACTGGCATTCACTAGTTACCTCTGTGGCTGTCACCTCACACCCCAGCCAGACTCAGCCCCCACCCCTACTTCCTCCACATAAATATCTCCTCTAATGCTTGTCCCACTGCCTTAAGCTCCAAAGGTCTGCCTGTCAGCTGGCCTCAGAAGGGGCTGAGCCCCACACTATAAAAATGCCAGGAGACAAGTCTAACCACCAAGCAGCACGGGCAGGTATTCAGAGTACAGGAGCAGGAGCACAGGCAGGGGAAAGTGCACTGGGCTCGAGGCTGGGAACCTATCCACCACTAACGAGTCCTAAGACCTTGGACAGGTCAGTCTATTTCCTGAGACCCTCGTCTTCCATGTCTGTGGAAATAAGGGTCACACTGTTGCCCTCAGAGTGTAAATGAGGTAATTCTGGAAAAGCATGCTGAGAACTAGGCCAGCCACATATACAAGCTTTGGGTTTATTGTCTATGGAAGGCATTTTACAGGCTGTCACTTGCCTCAAGGAATGAGGTGGCCAGGACCAAGCAGCAATGACTCTATCCAGGAGGGAGGAAGGAGCTGGCAAGATGACCTTTCCTAGGGAATGTCAATGATGAGGGAAGAAGGAAGGCCCTCTAGTTGACCCATAGGCCTGCCTCCAAGGCGCTCCTAACCTTTCCTTGGGAACCCTGGGATGGAGCAGGCTAGAGCCAGGCGGTGACTATCCTTCCCCGAGCTTCTGCTTGAGCCCCAGGATAGCTAGAGACCATTAATAATTTCCCCCTGTTTGGGAAAGTGAAGCAGGTGGGTCACAGGTACAGAGCTGCATTTGAGAATGTAGCACTTGGGCAAACAGATAGGGAGGGAGAAGAAAATATGCAGCTCACTTGCAATGCAGGAACTAAGTTTGCAAGTTTACCCCAGAGCTGGAAAGACTAGCTGCCTCTGAGAAGGGGAGCAGGGTGACCCAAGATGGGAGTGGGAGCAAGATGTACCCAAACTTAGCTCAATTGCTCTCGCTGCTTCTCCCCACACTTCTGAAGTGACCCCTTTCCTAATCACTAGGCCGCATCAGGTCTCTTCTGCATCCCCCCAAGACGCCCAGCCGTTCCTCCAGCCCTGAACACATTCTCCTGACCCCCTCTGGGAGTGTCTGTCTGCTGACTCAGTGGGGTAACAGTTTCCTGCTAAGTCTCCTCTCAGACACATTGCTGTCCCTCTCATGATGGGGTGACCCATTTTCCCTCTCATATCCTCCCCAGACTTGCCTAGGCACAATGGTTATAGTGGGACCTCAGCAAAGGCTTCCCAGATATTGAAAAAAAAATGGGTAACAAAGAGCAAGTGGCTGCATCTCTGCAGAGAAAGAACAGGAGGGTTAGTAGCCTTCTGTCAAGTCCAACAATATGGGGAACACGGAGAAGCTGAGGATATTTGGATGAGCCCATCCAAGTCTGCGGAGCGTCCCAGGCCTCACCCTACCCTTGTGATATACCAGGAGCCACAACACTTATCCTCTAGGAAGAACAAGACCAGCTAGAACCATAGACACCCATAAACTGCTTAATTCATAAACTCAGGGAGAGCAGTTCCCCAAAACCAACCCAAGTCTGAAGATCTGTACTGAAGAGGGAGAGGAAGCCTCAGCAAGACACGCCCCCACATAGAGCACGGGGGTGGGGGGGTGGGGGGGTGTTGGGGAGATAAACCAATGTTCCTGTGGTGGTGTGGTAAGGTTCAAGTCCTAATTCTGTCATGTGTTGTGTCAAAGTCAGCTCACCTCTCTGTGCCAAGAACTACTCAGTCATGAAGCGCAGTAACAACAATGACAGCTCACAGGCTTGCTCTGGGCTGAGGGAAGAAGTCCTAGAAAGGAGAGGCAGAAAGAACCTGCCGATCCTAGGGCCCGGGTGCAGTCAGGCTCTCTGATGGCTACCCAACAGGCCTCTAGGTATGTCACCACCTCAAGGAGGATCGCCTTGGTTATAGCACACCCAGTGGCCCATGAGTTCCTTCTGAGCTCAAAACCACGGGTGCGTCCACCCATTTTAAAAAGATGCCCATGTCCCCGCCTCTGGAATCCCTCCCATTCAGACTGATCTTGTTACCATGTGCTTCAGGGACGCCTCTAGAAGAAACTACACTTCCAGGCCTGTAGAGAGCCCACAGATCCCCTTCTACTGCCCATGCGCTATACGGAAACCCCTCAATACACACAGGACCCAAATACCAGCCCTTGCTCACCCGTAACTCTTCAGGCTGCCCGAGCTTAACAGAAGCCACGCAGTTGCACCCTCCCTGCGTACTGAGCAGCTTCTGGGCTCTCTTCTCCCTATCCCCAGCCAGTATCCACACACTACAGCTCTCCTCGAGCTTTGAGGCTGAAGTTCCCAGAGTAAAGACCCGCTGGATAGGGGTGAAGCAAAGGTTAGGCTAGGTGACCTGCTAGAGCCTCTCCCTCAGCATCTCTCAGATGACTGTGCTCACTGCTGGTTCAAAAGACACTGGGCCTAACCCCACGCAGGGCCTCGTCACCACAGAGTAAGACCCCCCTCGACYATAGGGAAGCCAACCCGAAACGAACAATGTCATCTGCGTTTTGGTGCTGTGCTTCCAGGATCTAGCCCGAGGACACACTCTATAAGGAGAAATGAAGTGTGGGGGTGATTTCCACAGAGCGCAGCAGCTCGTCATTGTGTTAGTCATCTGTCCCGAACAGGGTGGGAAGGGCAAGGGAAACATCTGGAGAGGGCCAGACCAGCAGTTTAGCAGCAAGAAAAGTGGCATGGCGCCAGGGTGACTGCAATAACAAGGCGGCCAGCGGCAGCCTGGACTGCATAGCAAGTTCCAGGTAGGCCTTAAATATGCAATGAAACTCAGCTGCAAAGAAGAAAAAAAGGTAAAGGAAAGCCAGGCCTCAAGGTCAACCAGGACTGTGGTTCTTCTGGCTGGTATCTTGTCTCTGCCTAGTAGAGTGGGTCTGGAGGCAGTGGGATAGACCCCTGGTAACTGCCTGGTTCAGTCCCAGGGCTCAGGGCCAGGGGCAGAGGCAGATTCAAAGGAAAAGGGAAGCCACTGTGCCAGGGAGAAGGAGTCACACTTCCTCCCTCCCTCCCTGCCTCCACCCCTGTGCTGCTGCTCAAACAGCCCCAAACAGGGGTAAGCCACCGGGCCACAATCAAGAGATGAGGCCTGTTCATCCTAATGATGCCCTCTGAGTGTGGCCACACCCCTCCCCAGCATCCGCAGGCTCCATTCTCCAGACCTTCAGGTTCAAGCAGGGGCCTAAGCCAGAGGCCTGAGTGGGTCTCCGCTGCTTTCTGAAAACAAGGTCACACCTAGAAGCCAGTGGAAGAAGGTTGTAGGGATGAAAAGAAGCCAAGAGACCCTCACAACACTAAGCACCATCATTCACACCAGTCATCCCAGCTCTCAGGGTGGAGAGGCAGGAGAGGCAGAAATTAAAGTGATCATGGCCAGCTAGGAAGAACCTCTGCCCTCAGACCTCCACACCCATGGGCTTCCCTGGGCCCTCTCTAAAAATGAGGAAGAGAAGGAAGAGGAGGAGGAGGGGAGATAAACCTATGATCCGGCACAGGCTGGGCAGGATCAGACGAGGCCACCGGAAGGGCATGGTTAGCAGCCTGACCATGGTCACAGTTTTAGACTATGATGAGAAAGGACAACTGGTCCCAGCTGACAAACCCAGAGCCATGGCTTTTCCAGAGGACCAGCCCAATCTATTTCTATACCATAGGCTTCGAGGCTGCAACCAGGTTGGGGAGAAGGAAACTGTGGGGCTCCACACAAGTCGGTGCTATGACTCCCCTTCCCCGTACAGACTAGCCAGCTCTCAGGGGCCAAAGGTGGGTCTCTCCACCCAAAAAGCTTTGGGACAGACTCTTATTCCAAAATTCTTGCTTTTTCTTCCATCTTCCAAATTATTCAGGGTCATTCCCCTGTGGCACAAGCCACATACATCCCCGGCAGTTAAGCCCAGAAGAGTCCAAGTGTCCCCATTTGATCCCTCAGATAACAAAGAACACTAACTGCCCCCACCCCATCTAGGTCCTAGGAGCCAGGGTGACAAACCTGGCACCCACTGGGAATTCCAGGACTGGGGGTGGGGCTAGAAAGGAGTATATCACCTTGGAATTGGTCCCCACCATAACACCAGAGGGTGTCATGAAGGCAGCAGTGCTCCAGAGGGGAAGCAGCTCTAATCAAGGGTCATGTGCACGTGTTTTTTGTGTTGAGAGCTTCCTCTCTGAGGCCTGGAAGTGTCGTTCAGCAATAGTGTGTGCTTGCCTAGCACGCTGGCCACAGAGCTCCATCGCTGGTATGGGGTGGGTGGGGAGCGCAGAGCGCAGATTTCCTCTTTGGATATTTCGAAAGCCTCCAGTAAAACCTCTCACACTGAAGAGTACCTCACAGAGAAGTGACTTTCAGGGGTCCCTGGGGTAGCTAGAGTCTCAGCACAGAAGCAAGGTCCCACAGCAACTCCAAATCTACCCTTGTGAAAGCAGCCATCTGTATTACCCCACGGCGACACAGACGGCATCTGACCAATCTATACAGCCAAGCTATATTATTGTGACCCTTGCAGGGATGGAATGAAATGGTTAAGGAACCAGCATTGGGCCAGCACGCCTTCCTCCAGGCATTCTCCCTGGCAGTGCCAGGCAAGGCTGCCAGGCAGAGCCGCAGAGCCATCAGGTGACCTGAGCCTGGCTTTAGGATCCCAGGTGCAGCTCAAGTCCTTGGGCCCCCCAAGGGCTGCAGAAGGCAGCTGGGGATTCTGAGACTCCTCCTTTCACTAACCACAGACATGAGGCTTCCCCAGACTTAAGGTTCTTGAGCAGTTCTCTTAAGGCAGAGGACCTCTTCCAGATGTGGGCTCCAGATGCTGTTACCAACATGTCCTTCCACCATCACGGCTCTTCACTATCCCACACACACCCTCAGTGCCTGGGAACTGCACTCGATCTTCCTCTGCAGTCTCACTTCATCTCCCACATCAACCCTGGGAAGATATGTTACCCCATTTTAAAGACTAGTAAACTGAGACACTCACGAGTTTACCTGCCTTGCCATAAAGCAGCACACGAGAGAGAAAGGGATCTGTACCAGGCAACTGCTCAGCCTGCCCTTCCCAAGTCAGATTCTCTGGGTGACAGGGGCCCACCGCCTGCTCCCTCTGGTCCTGCCTCCTAGAGTGAATGGGAAGACAGTACTTTTCCACCAGACTCCGAAAATGAGGATGTTACCCCTGATCTTCTCTGCCTCAGTGGCTCAGGCCAGGGTGATCCAGGAAACACCTCTAGGAGCGGCCATTAGAGCCTGAGGGCCGTGGACTGGAAATGGCAGCCTTGGTTCTCTGTCAGTGAGCATGCTGTGAGGGCCAGTGACTAGAGGAACAGAGCGGGCCAACTGCGTGTGGACTTTTCCTTTGCCCACCCTAAGTGCCCCACTTCCTGCCCTCTCCAACTCTATAAATAACCCCGGTCAGGGCATCAGAAGAAAGGCAGCCAGGTGGGTGTGACGCGAGCTTGTGGAAAAGATGACTTCTCAAAGTAAATTAAGGCTCCCATTCAGATGAAGGGAGAGCACGCCAGTCTCCTGGGAGCACTGTTCTTGGCTGAAACAGGCCCACCTGGACTCGCAGGCTGGGCCAGCTCCACTAGGAAGGATCCAAGGCCAAGAAGGAAGCAAGGGCACGGACAACAACAACAAAAAAATCAAAGAAGCGTCTCCCTGCAAGCTCGTCCCCCCCCCCTTAGTCCACCCGCCCCCTAATGCTTACCCCACGTATAATGTACCAGCCTGGCTGGAGTAGGTGAAGGGTGATGGGGTTATGGGAATGGGGAAAGGAACGAGCTAAAGATCCGGAGAGAGCATTCCATCCCACGCCCAGCCCCCTGATCAGCCTGGCCCAGGAAGGAGGTGAGGACACAAAAGGAGGGAAAAGAAGAAAACAAGGACCACGTTATACCTCATGACTCCACACCCAGCAACTGAACAGCAAGTCATGAGGGCAGGAGAGAAGCCAGGGAGGGAGGATGAGGTCAGGTCACAGCCCTGCCTGGAATGTGCCCAGCTCTATCCCATTCTAGCCACAGCGGGCCGGCCAGGAAAGCCCTTCCCTAGTCATGTTTTGGGTTAAAAAAAAAAAAAAAAGTTCAAGGTCAGACCCTTTCCATTCAAAGCCTGCTTTCCTCTTCGTCTGCACCAGGCTGACGGCCCATCCCTCTCCAGCAAGCCTCCCTTGATTTACTCAAAACCAACAAACCTTGCCTAGCAGTTCTATGCAGGGACACCATTCTGCCCCCATTCTCTGAGACCCCACCAAGAAGGCTTAGAAATTAACTGGCCCAAGCAAGCCACAGCAGGTGGTCAGCCCTGGGGACTGACTTCTATTCTAAACAGTCCCTGGCCGAAGCAGGAAAAGGTGCTCCAACTCTTAGGTCTTTGATTTATTTGGTTTGTTTTTCAAGGTAGGGTTTCTCTGTATAGCCTGGCTGGCCTGGAACTCAAGAGATCCACACAGCTCTGCTCTCAAATGCTGGTGTTAAAGGTGTGTGCCACTACTGCAAAAGGCAAATCTTAGGTCTTGATCTTAACCCTACAAAGGACAAACTCCGACAAAATAAATGTTTAACCTCCCACCCTTACCAGGTTTTGGTGTCTCTGGCCTTTGCATCCGGCATTGGAGAAGCAGAGACAGTAGAATCTCTGAGTTCAAAGTCAGTCAGGTCTATAGAGCATGCTGCAGGGCAGACAGAGCTACATAGAAAGACCTGTCTCGGGCGGTGGTGGCACACGCCTKTAATCCCAGCACTTGGGAGGCAGAGGCAGGCGGATTTCTGAGTTCGAGGCCAGCCTGGTCTACAGAGTGAGTTCCAGGACAGCCAGGACTACACAGAGAAACCCTGTCTCGAAAAAACCAAAAAGAAAAGAAAGAAAGAAAGAAAGAAAGAAGGAAAGACCTGCTTCAAAACAAAACAAAACAAAACAAAACAAAACAAAACAAAACAAAACAAGAACCCCTCCTATCCCTTCTAGGGAAAATAATCTGGAGAACTGGAGGGCATCATAACTATGCCACTGTCTCACTGACCCAAGCTGGTTCCCATGGTCCCTTCCTTTACTCTGAGGTGGCCCAATGCTCTCAGTCCTGGTACCTTAGACACAGAGTCAGGGAGTATGTCTACATGGTAATGGGTATCCCTGACGGGTCAAAAGGCAGGCGTCCTGTGTAACCCCTGGGAACACTGGGGTGTCTCCCTTCAATCCTTCTTGCCTTGGAAGATAACACCTCACCTTGCTGCTTCTACAAGGTGAGACTTCCTCTCCACTCGCCTGCAAGCTAAGCACCTCTTTGAGGAAAGGAAGGCAGGCCTTGAAGTCTTGAAATTTCCCTTCTTGTATTTCCACAGCCTCAGTATCCCATTCTGAACTTTACTAACGCTTGGTCACTACACCAACTCCATCAGGCCTTCCAGGCCCACCAGGCTGCTTGGGAGGCAGTGGGGGGGGGGGTGGCGGGGTGGAGGGCTGAATGAGAAGTAAAAACTATTGTGTCCTTGAGTGGGAGGACGGGTCCCGACGTCCCAACCAGCCCCGCCCGGTTAGGCCTTCAACCGTTCCGTCCCGCTCCCAGCGCCCCAGACTCACTGCGTGTGCTGGGCGCGGCCTGCGCGGAAGACCTCGTCCAGAGCTACGGTTGCCCGGCCCAGAAACTTGTCCACGCCGATGAGCGAGCGGTGCATGGTGGTAAGCACGAGCTCGCAGGCGGCGTTGGGGCCGGAGGCCCAGGGTGCAGGGCCCGCATCTGCCTCCTGTGCCCGCAGCAGGCCGTCCAGGGCGCCTGGCGGCAGCTCGAACGAACACTCTTCGCACCATTCCGGGCAGCCTTGCGTCTTCTCCACTACCGAGGTGCTGTACTTCTCTCGGCCCACCTGGATCACCGTGTACGCATCGCTGGTGCTGCCGGCGCCCGAGCTCTTGCCCCTCAACCCGCTGGCCCGCAGCACGGTCACCTGGACGTGCGTGGGCAGCCAGCGGGAGGATCCGGCCGCCGGTTCGGCGTCCCGCACCAGGGCCATGGCGGACCCTGGGACCGAATGACAGACGTGGCAGCTGCGGGATGCTGTCAGGAGCCGGCTCCCCGCGCCGCCTGCAGCGCACCGACCGCCGCAGCTGCGGGCTGGCCTGGGCCGAGAGGGCCGCCGCCTCCCCGCCGCCCCGCCTCCCGGGCGGCCGGCCGCCCCGCGACGTCACGCCCCGCCCAGGCCCAGGTCAGGCCCCGCCCCCAGTTCCACCAGTGTACAGCTGCCTAAGAGCAAAGAAACCCAGAGAGGGGCGCGGCCTCTGCAAAGATGTGGGCGGGGCTTCCTCACCGGCTCAGCCCCTCTGGGGGCGAAATCTCAAGCTCCCACTTCTGTACTAAAAGGTGACCAGTGCAGAAGAGGCGCGGCCTCTACAAGTGTTGGAGGAGAGGATTGAGATATGGCTACACCTTAATTGCTTGTGCACAGTGCGGAGCTGCAAAGGAAGAAATGGAGGGGGCTAAGGGCGAAGGCACCTAACAGCCTCTGCAGAGAGGTGGGCGTGGTTACCACCATGGCCCCGCCCCGTTTAGGCAGGCACTCCAAGCTAATGAGCCAGACCTTTGCATTACTATCCGCCGCGTTCTACCACACTGCTCAGAGTGGGTTTGAGGCTAGATCGATGCCTACTCTAGAGACCTCCTAAATCGCACATGCGTTCCCATTTTTCAACTCTCGGCTCCATATATGTGATGACCTGGAGCAGCCACCTAGGTGCTGAGAAGTCACTGAAGTGGGACTTCAAACAACTATTCTTTTTCTGTTTTGATCCCCCACACACACCTTTTTTGATACGGGGTCTCGCGGTATCTGGCGCTCCTGGAACTTGCTATGTAGATTAGGGCTCGATTTTATAGATTCCCGCCTCTACTGAGTGCTGGAATTAAAGGCAGGCTCCACCAGGACAGGAGTTTTTTCTTTTTGAGCCACCATGCTGTTTTGATTTTTTTTTTTTTTAAATCAAGGCTCACAAGTTAGCTTTGCGCATCCTCTAACTCACGCCCACTGGCTTTAAAACTTTGTGTGAAGGAAAGGCCATCCAGAGACTGTCCCACCTGGAGATTCATTCCATACACAGTCACCAAACCCAGACACTATTGTGGATGCCAAAAAATGCTTGCTGAAAGGAACCTGATGTGGCTGTCTCCTGAGACTCTGCCAGAGCCTTAGAAATACAGAGGCGGATGCTCGCAGCCAACCATTGGACTGAACGCCGGGTCCCCAATGGAGGAGTTAGAGAAAGGACTAAGGAGCTGAAAGGGTTTGCAACCTCATAGGAAAAACAACATCAACCAACCAGACCCCCCAGAGCTCCCAGGGACTAAGCCATCAATCAGCCAAGGAGTACACGTGCCTCCAGCTACATATGTAGCAGAGGATAGCCTTGTCAGGCATCAATGGGTGGAGAGGTCCTTGGGCCTGTGAAAGCTTTATAGATGCCCCAGTGTAGGGGAATCCAGGGGGGGAGGTAGAAGTGGGGTGGGTGGAGGAACGCCCTCATAGAAGCAGG
>BDUI01002665.1:47233-66056 GCA_002335545.1 Apodemus speciosus | reverse complement strand
GTGATGTGCATGGAGAGCCTAACTCAAGGAACCCTCAACAGATTAGGGCAAGATAGTTACCAAGGACTGGCCTCTCAGCCACATTCAGAGTAACATCTTTCTTTCACACTGGTCATTTTATCCCAGATCCCAATTTGTACCTGTGGTCATCCTACTGGATGGAACCTACATAGACTTGACAGGGGAGGTGGAGGACAGAATCCTTGAATTACAGGCTGGTTTTCYAGTACCTTGTTCAAAGGAAATAGGATGAGAGATGAATGCTGGGTAATGAGTCTGGGTGGTCACCACTTCTCCCTACAGGCCAGGAACGAGCCAGATGTTTATGAAACCAGCGACCTACCTGAGGACGATCAAGCAGAGTTTGATGCGGTAAGACTGCGTGCTACCTCAGGATCCCTCTGGACTCTGACCTCTCTCCCCAGATACGGGTCCTTTTCCTTCTCTGGCAAGCCACAACAATAAGTGGGTATGCCAACCCTGGCCTGGGTGGTATGTTGGTCTCAGGGCTTTCAAAGGCCTGGCTCAGCAGCTGGCATCCACCAATGAACAATGCCAGAAAGGTTACAACTAACAAGACCTGTAAAACCCAAGACTGATTAAATGTAGTTGAGATATCTCAAAGCAGTTACATTCTGGACTAGTGATTAGTCCTGGGTTCTAATCCATGCATTGAATTATAAAGCTTGAACATAATAAATTGTTTCGGGTTGGAGTAGACCCTTTTTATTTTCTAAGATATCTCACTCATTAGATTAAATTCTCGTTAGTATGTAGCAGGAACTTGACTTTAAGCTGTAGCAGCCACCAGGGAAGGTGTAAGCAAGTGATTTGGAAACGTGACATGAAAAGTCACATGCCTGGTCAGACCGAGATAATTTTGAGGAATAACATAAATATTGTAGTCTGCAGAGAAGAGACGATGGTAATATATTAAGTCTGCTCTGTGTGCTTTGAGGAGTTGGGGGGGGGCACACTTTAACCAGAAATTTATTCATTCTGTTTTAGTTTTTGCCCATTGCAGAAGAAGAGACACCCTAAGGAGCCCTTTACATTGATAGTTAGGATGTATACAGGAACTATAGGAGTTAGGATACGTGTAGGTAACATAAGAAAAAGCCCAAAGTGAAGGCAGGGAATCAGAATGGTGCTGTARGCCCAGCAGTGACCTGTAGCATCTTATTAGCTCCAAAGCAAGCTGAGCTGGCTCGMGTTGATGCTATGAGATCTCAGTGGAGGTGTGGCCAGAGTCATGGGGACATTGTCAGCAGGCCCAGTGTGTGTGTCTGTCAGTCCTGTGGCCATGTCTGTGGGGCTGGTTAGTTGTGAGGACTGTTGGCAGCTGCCTCACACCGGCATGGCTTGGCCTGCTCACTTATTCCTCCTCGTTCTCCCATGAGGAAGTGCTTCCTACACTGTGGGAATAACTTCCTGTCCCTTCTCAACAGTGTGCTCCTTGTGGCTTCTGTATTTGCTGGCATGTCAGTCTGCCGATCCCTCTCTTTCCCCCAAGCTTAAGTCTCTGGAGATAATGCAGATGGTACCTGGGTGTGACGCTGTCTCTCCAAGAGGTGCCTCAGTTAACTCTGCCCTCAGATCAGGAGCCTGTAAGAGGAGGAGTTAACTCATAGATGGCTCAGAACCTCTGCCTGCGAAATAGCAAGCTTGCAGAGAGAGAATAAGACCACTGGTACCTGTGACACAGACAGACAGACAGCCCTATAGACACAGGTGACTGCAGCTCCTCTCATCACCATGGCCCAGCCAGCGTGTCAGGGAGGAGTGCCTGTGGAGACAGACCCTCAGCACCTCAGGAGCCCTGAGAGCTGAGTTACTTCCTGGTGTCAGCTAATGTCTCTGGCCTGCACATGTCCCCACGGGCCTGAGGAAGGCCGTGTTCGGGAAGTCAGCTGCATGTTGGCTCTACGGCTGCTCATGAAGAGGTAAATGTGCAGCCTGAAGAGCACCTCCCACCCAGGGACATGTGGCCCTGAGGCCTGGAGGCTGGCTGGAGCCGGTCCACRCCCGTCTGCGGCTGAGCTGCAGGTCTTCAGTGGCTGCTGGAACCTCCAGATTGTTTTTTTGGGGGTTTGTTTGTTTGTTTGTTTGTTTTGTCCCCCTCCCCCCAGACAGGGCTTCTCTGTGTAAAATTTGCCTGCCTCTTGCCTCCCAGATGCTGGGATTAAAGGCCACCACCGCCCAGCTCTCCAGATTGTTTTCAACCTTAACTTTATTTGTTTTCAAATTAAGTCATGCATATTCATGGGAAAAAAACTGTTTAAGGCTGCCTAGTACAAAAGACCTCCACCTCTGCCTGCCCTCAGTTCTCTTCCCTGGGACAACCAATATGGCCAAATTGTAAATAATTTTAGGGGTCTGCAAATGTTAATTTATTTTTTATTTAAATTTTGGAACAGGCTCTCAATTGTATTGCCCTGCCTGGCCTAGAACTTCCTATGTAGTTTTATGTAGCACAGGCTGGCCAAGTGGTAGGATTAAAGACATTTGCCACCACATCTGATTTCTAAGTGTTAATCTAAAGGAATATCAAGTAGAATGGCCCAGTGGTCCCTCAGTGTCTTTAACTTTCTTCTGATTTCACTACTGCCAAGAAAATAAAAAAATAAAGTCACTGTGGAGTTAAGTAATATTCTTTAGACCTTAATTGCTAGTTTAAGTTAGACACTGAGATATTGTGATGCCCATAATGGGAAGGGTGGGACAGGAAAGAAGTAGATTTGGTTTGTTTTTTCCAAATGATTCCGATTTTTTTTTCTTCTATTTCTTTAAAACAATTTTAGCTGAAGTATTTTACAACAGGAATGGGCTGGAAACCAGCTGAGGCAGGCAGACCTTCCCTTCACTCTGTGGGAAGATCTGCACCTCAGCCACGCCCTTACTGCCTGAGACAATGGCTTCTCAGAGTAGCCTCTTCCAGCCTGCCTTGGGTCCTGAGAGCACTCTGCTCATGGCTTAAGCAGAGGAAAGTAAGGATGCCTCAGAAGCACAGGGCTCAGCCTCTCCCTGTCTGTGTGATATAACTACTCCTGAGGCCGTGGAGAAGGACAATTTCTGAGCCGACTTGGTGACCCCCACTGMGGCATGCCCCGCCCCTGCCCCAAATTAGACCCCTATCTGAGGTTTGCTCTCTCGAAGTTTAGAGTATCAGGTGTCACAAAGTAAGCTGACTGTGTTCATTGACTGTTGCTGCACTTTACTTACCGGAGTTTCTCCTAATGCTTTCCCCTCCTCCCTCCTCACCACCCTGCCTGGACACTAGTTTGCACAAGTAAGGCCATTCAACGCTTCTTCTCTGCATGTTTGTTCATTTCCATCTTGCATGCAATGCTCTGCCATTTTGCAGTTGTTGTAGCTAATTGTTTCAAATCCCAAGGAGTCTGTTTGTGCCTTGCTGGCCTTATGTTTAAAGATCATTATCAAAGTTTAGAAATACAACCGTGATGCATGAATCGTTGTGAATCATTGTCTCTTCACCTTGTGAGGTCTGCAGAATAAAACTGGAATGAAGGAGGGTCGAAACATGGAGGCCTTTACACAGAAGGTTGTAGATTTGGTAGAAGTTACAAGAAGAAATTTTTATGAGCTGCCCTTCAGCCATTGTAGACAAGGGTGGGGAGCAGAGGGGAGAGCCGGACCCCTACTCCCACTTCCTCCTTTTTTGTCGATTATTGGACAAGAAGGACTCGTTCTGATATTCTCCATGCTCAACCTTTGTTGAGAGGCAGGGTGGGAGAAGGCGCTCTGTGCGAGTTTAGGATAATAACTTGGGTTATCTGTGCTTCCCGAGTCAGAAAGACTCTGTTTTCCTTCTTTAGAAATGATGGGGCTGTCAGCATTATGCTGGCCCATCTTAGACAGTTTTATTCTACAGCTCTCTCCATGTTCCTTGTCACCATGGTTCTGGAGTCCCCCTGGCTGAAGTATTGCTTAGAGCCTGAACAACCTCCACAGAGTGGCCGCTGTCCCTGTCTGATTTAGAACCTCAGGTCTAGTTCTCTGAGGCATGGCCACTTGGCCAGACAAGCATTAACGAGATGGAGTGGGAGCCATGGTCCCGGTGAACTGGACCAGGTCAGAGCTCTTAGRCTTCTCTAGTGTGACAACTGTTTCTACTGCATAGTTTAGGACTCGTGCCCGAGCCTCGTCCTCCCCAGCCCTGCACAGCCAGGCTTGATACACAGTTCACAGCACTGCTCATCCCTGCTGTGGCGTTTGCTGGGTTGCTTTGGTTTTGCCTCTTCCCTCTTGGTTTGAGCTTCACTTTACAGCCCATGGCCTCCCTCTTCCTGAGTTTTTCCCAAGCTGCTTTTAGCTTGGTGAGAGCACGTTAGAAACAAGCACAACACCTCTGTTTGTCTTGTGACTCTGCACGTGTGTTCCTGCGGGGGCTTTTGCCCGCTTGTGTACAGGGACATCATAGGACCGTGGAGCCACCACTGGGCTGGATGGACTGTTAGGAAGTGTCCGTCTGTCCCTCACGTGGGTTTCTCACACACGATGTCAATCAGCCCTCCACCCTTGCGTTCATCAACAGAGCTAGAGAGGAAGGGCACATACTTGAGTTCCTCCTACAGCACCGAGGCCACCAGTCTTGCTTAGAAGTAAGCTGTGTCTTCTTGGCCTGCACTGAAGTGAGACACCCATCCTTCCTCACGTCCTGCTCTGGTGAGCCTTGGGACATGGCTTGGGGAAACGTGTTCTGCCCAAAGGCTGGTAGCTGCAGGTCTTGGGGGCCTCTGGGCAGAGGTTCCCTTCGCCATCGGAGCCGTGGCAGAGATTTACCAACCATTCAACCCGAGAATCCAGACATCAGCTGTGTGGACTACCAAGGGAGAGCCTCCCTTGAGAATTGCGGGCCCTTCGTCAGTGTTAGGTCCCGGAGTTCCTCCTCCTCTGCGTCACAGCCTGCCATTTCTGCAGCTTCCCCTCACCTGAGCCTTCTCTTCCTGCACTTCCTGTTCTGTACCAGCTTGTGACTGCTAACTCCTCCTGCCCAGCGCTCCCCACCCCACACCTGCTGCTAAATGGCCAAGCTCCACAGCATCCTCAGCACCAGAGAGGAAAGGGTCTCGGGGGCTTCCATCTGTTGGGGTACATTCTGACCTCAGCTAGAAATCTTGGCCCCCTAATTTTGCTAGGCTCCCCTGGGGCCCTGTGGTGCAGTGTTTGAAGACTCATGTAGTGCATGTGACAATTTGCTAATAACAATTTTGTCTTTTTTTTCCCTCCCTCATCCCTCTCCCCCACACCCTTTCCTTTTTAACTCTTGATTTTCTCACCTCTGGGGAAACCACAAGGAGCTGGTAAGAAGCCCAACCTTCCGTCTGCTTTTTAACGGGGTGTGTTGTGGTGGGCAGTTGTTCTCTGTCCTTTTGTCTCTACTAAACCTTTGACCTCCTAGTCAGTCCCACACTCAGCACCCTTCCTGTCTCACAAGACACTGTAGCGGCATGGCAGGTCCACCTGAAGGCCCGCACGTGCGGCCCGCCTGACCCTCCTGGGCCATGCTCAGTGATATCGAGCAGCTGCCAGTACTGGGCAGCCCTCCTTGCCCGGGCCTTGCTTTCTACAGCAACTGCGGAGACCCCTGAGCCTCTCCTCAGTGCTGGCCCTTGTTCCCAGCTTTCCCTACTTAAGAACAGCAGTCAGAAGCAGGCTGTCCGCACAGAGCACTTGCGGTAAGGCCTCCAGGCATGGCTGTGATTTGACTTTCCTTTCTCTGCAGGTTGCACCCATGCCTTTTCCTTTCCTTTTCTTTTTTCTTTTGTGTGTTTGTGGTGGCAGAAGTCCAGCTCAGGGGCTCAAGCCTGCGAGGTCAGTCCTCCAGCACCGAGTGACAGTCAGCGTCAGCCTTCCGTCCCTCTTTTCTTCTTTTTTAAAGATGGGATCTCACTATATAGACTAGCTAGACCTGGAACTCAGAGTGACCCAGCCTGCTTCTGCCTCCTGGGTGCTGGGATTAAAAGCGTGTGCCGATGCTGAATCCGGCCATCTTATTTGGAAGTTTGTTGTTTTTGAGTAGAGTCTTGTCTTGTGATCCTAGCTGGTCTGGAGCTCATAGTGAAGATCAGGCTGGCTTCAGACTTGTAGCTGTTCTCCTGCCTCAGCCTCCCAAGTGCTGGGATTACAGTGAGCCAGCAGCAGGCCCGGCTTGCTGTACCTTTCTCTGGTGTAGCCGGCTTGAGTCTTCCTGGGTGCTGGGATGACAGGCATGTGCCACCATGCTCGTCTGAAAGGGGCTCTGCCTTGTTGGCTTTGATGGCGAGAGACCATGTCTCCAGGAGCCAACAGCACAGGCGGTGCTTACCTGTCCTGAGCTGGTGTCCACAGGCAGTTCAGAGGCCAGAAACCACACAGCTGATTGGCAAGTGGGGACTTCTGATGGAAAGGGTGATGGGGATTCAGATGTCTCTTCTCTCCAGGACCTGCATACGGGCCACTGGGCCCTTTTCTTGTCCCTCTGCCTAGCAGCTGCCTGAAGGTGGAGAGAGAAGCGTTGTCCGTTGTTCTCACCTTCTCTCCTGTCCTCAGTCCCTGAGTCAAGCCCCTGCCCCCCCCCCCCAGATTCTTCCTGTGACTCTGGAGAGGGAAGGATGGAACCGCCTTGTAGCCATTGCTCCCTCTCCTGCTGGTTCCCCTCCCTGCTTCCACACACCCACACACAGGCAGAACACCTAAGAGATGGGCCCAGCCTCTTCTCCAGGAAGGAAGGAAGAAGGGTAGGGAGGAAGGAAGGCTTTTCTAAGGGACTCTAACGGGCAGCAACTCGATATTGTGTCATTTCCTAGTCTCAGGGAGATGTCAACCCCTAACAAAGCAGCACTCTTAGGCACCTCCCTTCCTTCAGCACTGTAGTGGCCTTCCCTGGTTGGAAGAGGGACATGCTGTCAGGACGTAATTGTTTAAGAGTTTGTTGATGTATAAGGCGGAACCACAGCCCCCCCCCCCAAAAAAAAACCTCAAAGGCTCATATATTTGAAAAAAAAAAAGGAGGAACCGCAGCCTCAGGTCTAGGGTACAGTATTTCCCCTCTCTGCATGTGCCTGACTTGAATGTGTGGGTGCAGCAGAGGGGTCTAGTAGCAGGGACACATGCCACAGCTGAGGGCTATATGTACAGCCCTTGCCTAAGGTGCGCCTGGGAAGCCTGTAAGGTGTCCCTTTAATAACAACCTGCTGAGCCCTCGCTGCTCCTCCGTATCTCCTGAGCTGTCTGACCCCACAGTAGCCCAGAAAGCAGGCTTCTCAGCACACCCTGTGCCATCTCCGAGGTGGTACCTTACCTTCTACAAGATTAACCTGCCATTTTACAGTCAGTATTGCCCTTGCCTTCCTTCTTCCCATCCGGCAAGGGTGGAAAGTCAGCTCCAAATGGCCTTGTTCAGCCAGGAAAGAAGATTTACTTTGGGGAGGGGGAGGTCAGGAGAGGTCAAGTTTGTTTCTTGCCCTGAGTGCATGGTGTGTGCCAGGTAACTGGGAGGGGCTGAGGGAGGGGAGGCTTATGTACAGAGCGGGCGGGAGGTCACACTGCCTCTGCTCCTAGCTAAATCAGGGTGTGAACACCTAGAGTACCCAGGCTTCAGCTTCACCAGGAAGCTTCTCTTTCCTAGACTGCGCCTGGGGTGGGGGCTTGGGTTGGAACCCCCTTCTTTCTCCTTGGAAAAATAGGGCGCAGTAGTTTGGGGACTTTATGGGATAGAAGAAATGCTAAGGGGTTCCTGGGCTGAACCCCCTGTTCCTTCAGGAGGAACTGAGCAGCACAAGTGTGGAACACCTCATCGTCAACCCCAATGCTGCCTACGACAAGTTCAAGGACAAGAGAGTGGGGACAAAGGGACTGGGTGAGTGGGGGTCTGGGTGATTGGGGGGTGATCCTAGAGGGTGGGGGCATGGTCCCAGAGAATGAGCGGCTGCCTGAGAGCTGAGGATCGCTCCCTGTGGAGCCTTCTGGGATCAGCCTTCACAGTCAGAGTCTGGGGCTGCCCGCGCCTACACCAGCCCACTCAGTAGTCTTCTTCTCTTGGCAGATTTCTCAGATCGCATTGGAAAGACCAAGAGGACAGGCTACGAGTCTGGAGACTATGAAATGGTTTGTCGTGTGATGACATGGGTGCTGAGCCTAGAGCAAGCCTGAGGGGAGTGAGCCGTGTAACGTTTGGGACTTTGTTTTTTTCTTTGTTTTATTATTATTATTTTGTTGTGTTTTTGTTGTTGTTTCAGGACAGAGTTTTCTCTGGGTAGCTCTGACTATCTTGGAACTTGCTCTGTAGACCAAGCTGGCCTCAAACTCAGAGATCTGTCTGTGTCTGCCTCCCAGTGCTGGGATTAAAGTCATGTACCACCATACCTGGCTTTGGTTTTTTGCTTTGTTTTATTTTTCTTTAAGATTTATTTATTTTTATTTTGTGCAAATGAGTGTTTACCTGCATGCACGTATATGTACCATGTGTGTGCCTGTTGTCTGGAGAGACCAGAAGAGAGCATTGGATCCTGTAGAACTAGGGTTATAGAGAGTTGTAACCTGCCATATGGGCGTTGGGAACTGAAGATCTGTGAGGACAGCCAGTGCCCTTAGCTGCTGAGCCTGAGGGATATAGTCTTAGTCTGAGTTTGTCTGGGTGGCTCCCAAGCAGGACACACTTGCGAGTGCTCTGCTCTCTGCTGCAGTTCTGTGGTCTCCAGGCCTCTGGCTGCCTCCCTCTCCTGTGCGAGCGAGGGCACTGGGATCCAGGTGTTGGGGGATGGATGCCTTATGACTGAGGTCCAAGGCTTGGGTTCATTCCTAAGGCTCCCTCCAGTGGGATAGGTAACATCACCTTCCTCCTTCTCTCTAGCTTGGAGAGGGTCTGGGAGTGAGGGAGACTCCACAGCAAAAGTACCAACGACTACTGCATGAAGTCCAAGAGCTGACAGCTGAGGTGGAGAAGATCAAGGTAAGTCCACACACTGGCTTCTGAGTGCCTGGGTTGTGAGCTTCTGGAGTTGGCGATACAAATCTCTATTTAATGCTGTTAAATTCAGTGCTGCTCTAAGATCTATCCTGGGGTGTGGCAGTGGCAGCTGCTCCTCTGGAGGATCCAGGTTCTGTTCCCAGCCCCCGTTTAAGGCCTCACAACCATCTGTAACTCCAGTCCCATGGGATCTGATGTCCCCTTCAGGCTCCTCTGGTCACTGCATGCATGCGGTACACAGACTGCGTACATGCAGATATATAAAGTAAATGAAATGGCTTGGCCATGGCTTTCTTGAGGGTGTTGCTCTTTTTTCTCACTTCTTTCCTGTCATTCCTGACTCCTCCATCAGACAACAGTGAAGGAGTCAGCCGCTGAGGAGAAGCTCACCCCCGTGGTGCTGGCTAAACAGCTGGCAGCGCTGAAGCAGCAGCTGGTGGCTTCCCACCTGGAGAAGCTTCTGGGACCAGATGCTGCGATCAACCTCGCTGACCCAGACGGAGCCCTAGCTAAGTGAGTGCCCTCCTTAGCAGCAGAGCCACTGCGAGTGGGGCTGTAGAGGACGGGGGCGGGGGTGGTCTAGCCATTTTTAATGAGAATTATGAGGCAGAAGAGACTTAACTAGCCCTCATCTTTCGGGTCTCGATATTATCACATGTTCTTCTGCCCCAGGCGCTTACTGCTACAGCTGGAAGCAACAAGGAGCAGCAAAGGCAGTTCAGGAGCGAAGGCTGCAGGTGGGGCCCCCCCAGACAGCAGCCTTGTCACCTACGAACTCCACTCACGGCCTGAGCAGGACAAGTTCTCGCAAGCTGCCAAAGTAAGTCTGAGTGTAGCATAGGCTGGAAGCCAGGGAAGAGTCAGGCAGTACAGGCTGCGAGCCAGGGAGCCAGGGAGGCAGAGGCAGCCTTCACAGGGTCAGGCCTAGGGAGCGAGCACGCCCCCCTGAAGTCACTCTCTGTATCTCCTTGCATTTCTGTTTTTTGAGGCAGGGTCTCACGTAGGCTACACTAGCTTTGAACTCAGGATGTAGCTTAGGCTGGCTCTGAGCTCCAGATCCTCCTGTCTCTACCTCCCAAGTGGTCCATCAACTTTGAATTTACGTTTAAGATTGTAGCTAGGGATGTGTTCCAAGAAAGAAGCCCTTGCAGGAGTTGGAGGGTGGCAAAAATCACCTCCTCCTTCTCTTTGTCTCACTTCTCTTCCTCCTTTTCCTCCCCCGTAGGTTGCGGAACTCGAGAAGCGTCTGACGGAACTGGAGGCCACTGTCCGCTGTGATCAGGATGCTCAGGTCAGAGGCTCTCCTGCACTAAGTCTACAGTACTCAGGGCTCTGAGTACTGATGCCTTAGTTCAGTGTTCCCAGAATCTGGGGGGGGGGGGGTTCAGCTGGGGGATTAGAGCTAGAACCAGGATCAAGCTGTGGCTTTATGAAGACTCCTGACTTCTCCCCTGTGCTTCCCACCAGAATCCCCTGTCTGCAGGTCTGCAGGGAGCCTGCCTCACGGTGAGCACGGAAGGAGCTGGGGCGTGGGTTACAGAGCCAGTGGACAATGGCTGCGTTTATAGTCCTGTAGTAATTCCAGTGAAATGTTGCAGACCTTTTTATAGTTTGATTCTTTTCCTGGTGACACTTGTCTAAACCCTTCCTTGACATAGGAAACGGTAGAACTGCTGCAAGCCAAAGTGAGCGCCCTGGACCTTGCAGTTTTGGACCAAGTAGAGGCTCGGCTACAGGTATTGAGTAGAGAGCTAGCTGCATTCTAAGTAGTTTGGGACTTTAGAAGCCCTGGTCTGGGAGGCCTGTCACCCATAACACCCGTGCTTTCAGAGTGTCCTGGGAAAGGTGAATGAGATTGCTAAGCACAAGGCATCTGTGGAGGACGCAGACACACAGAACAAGGTCAGGAGCTGTCCTCTCCATTTCTGTACCTGCCATGGTCCCCAGGCTCCTCCTCTGAGTAGGGGCTGTGCAGCCTCAGGTCTTACCAGCTGAGAGAGTTGAGGGAGCACCTTCCCCCTGCCAGCTGTCCCTTTCCCCAGTCTGTGGCATCAGTGTCCCCTCTGGGCCCTGCACAATTTTCCAGGTGCACCAGCTCTATGAGACCATCCAGCGCTGGAGCCCCGTCGCCGCCACCCTCCCTGAGCTGGTACAGCGACTTGTCACCATCAAGCAGCTGCATGAGCAAGGTGTGCGGCTGGCCCTGGGCCCTCCGAGGGCCTCCGGTTCCCCTCTCACTGAGGACTCTGCTTAGCCGTGCCTTCCTTCTTCCCTTCTGCAGCGATGCAGTTTGGTCAGCTTCTGACACACTTGGACACCACCCAGCAGATGATGGCCAGTTCCCTTAAGGACAATGCTGCTCTCCTGACCCAGGTGTGTAGATCTTTTCGTTTTGTTGCCACTTTTTTCCAGGGCAGGGCAGGGCAGGGCAGGGCACTTGAAGTTCTCCAGCCCTACCTCAGAGGGTTTTGTCTTAGGGCTTTGAATGTCAGTTCTGTTTTCATCATTGTAGGACCTTTGTGCCAGCCTGGTTAGCCTCTTTCTTTCTTTTTTTGTTTTTTTTTTGTTGTTTTTTTTTTTGTTGTTTTTTGGTTGTTGTTGTTTTGTTTTCGAGACAGGGTTTCTCTGTGTAGCCCTGGCTGTCCTGGAACTCACTCTGTAGACCAGGCTGGCCTCGAACTCAGAAATCCACCTGCCTCTGCCTCCCAAGTGCTGGGCAGCCAGTGTTCTTAACTGCTCAGCTCTCCTCAGCAGCTAGCCTGTGTGTATTCATCACCATGGTGATGCTCCGCACATAGCTGTGCTCAGTCTCTACTGGAGAGCTGTTCTTAGTGTTGTCAAAGAAAAGTGGTGGTGCACACCTTTCCTGATACTGCAGAGGTGGAGTCCAGCCTGGTAACTGTAGTGAGTTCCAGGGCAGTCTCTGTTACTTGATGAGACCTAGTCTCATAGTAAATGGAGAAAAGAAAAAGCCAGATGTGATGTAGCACACACCTTTAATCCTAGCACTYRGGAGACAGAGGAAGGGGTCGACTCTGAGTCCAAAGCCAGCTGGTCTCCAGAGTGAGTGAGTTCCAAGACAGCCAGGGAAAGAAACCCTGTCTTGAAAAAAAAAATAATAAAGAAGTATTGGGTATAGTTTTTTTCTAGTTTTCTAAAATCTGAACCCATGAAGACTTAGTTTCTTCGAAGTCTCCTTTGCTGCCTGTCCTTTCATAAAATAAGTAAACAGCTCTGAAGGCCAGGAGGTCAGGTTCTAGTCACGCGGAYCCTGACAGTAAACAGCTCTGAAGGCGGGGAGGTCGGGTTCTTAGTCCTGCAGACCCTGACAGTAAACAGCTCTGAAGGTGGGGAGGTCRGGTTCCTAGTCACGCAGACCCTGACCTAAGTCCATAGTACTCAGAGGGTGGCTTGGAAACTGCTGCTGGGAACATTTCTTCCACCCACCCCTCTCAAAGCCAGAGACCCACAGCTGTGTTTTTGCTTCTTTTAGAGACAATCCTCATGTATCCCATGTGGGTGCTGGGAATTGAACCTGGGTCCTCTGGAAGATCAGCCAGTACTCTTAACCTCTGAGCCATCTCTCCAGACCCTTGTTCACGTTGGCATCAAACTCTGATCTTTTGTTTGTTATTGTTTTCCCTGAGACAAGATTTTTTTTGTGTAAACCCTGGTTGCCCAGAATCCACACTGGACTCAAGACTCACAGAGCTCCATCTGCCCCTGCCTTCCAAGTGTTGGAATTAAAGCGGCTGCCACTATGCCTGGGGTGCATGGAATTTATGTGGGGCTAGGAATTGAACCCAGGGCTCTATGCTTGCTGGGCAAGTACTCTAGCAGCTTAGTTAGTCTATTTCTTTTTCTTTTTCTTAAGGAGAGTCTGATAGACACCTGGCGCAAACAAAAATAAGATTGCTCTTCTCCTTTTGTAGGTGCAAACGACGATGCGTGAAAACTTGGCCACAGTTGAGGGGAACTTTGCCAGCATTGACGCTCGGATGAAGAGGCTGGGAAAGTGAGCGCCACGGGGAGCTGGGGAGCGGGRGCGACCCTTGTCCCTGAGCTTTGTCAGCTGCTTCYACAGGGTCACTCACAGCCCCAACCCACCTGACAAGGGCAAGGGTTCTTCTTGCATGTGGGGTGCGCACCCTCCCCTGACAAACAGAGTGGGATCTGGGGACGCTTATTGGATGAGGTTGTGGGCCCAGCCACATGCAGTTCACACCCAGTAAGTGCATCTCTGGCTGAGTCTAGTACTGTACAACCGTCTCTGACCATTAAATGCTGTTGTACTGTGGAGCCTCTGCTGTGTTTCCTGGATTTCGAAGAGGCAGCACTGACAGACGCRCATAGCCTAACAGTCTAAGCCACGCTCTTATGAGACTATTGCAGTTGTAATCTGTTCTTACCAAAGAACTAAATAAAAGAGTACAGAGCCAGAACCAGAGTTTCAAAATATTCTCATCTGTTAAATTAAGAGTGTCTCCCATAGAAAAGCAGTGGAGGCCCCACAGGGCAAGTACAAAACAGAATTAAAACTCCCAAGGGTCTTGTCTTTACAAAAAAAGGCAGGAGGCAGCCCCTGGACAGCTGTCATGCTGGCCGCTCCGGTTGGACCGCGCTGCATAGTCCTCAGTGGCATCATCACAACGTCTCTGAGCGTGCGTTCGTTCGATGGGGGAAGGGCCAGTGTAGTGTATGGGAGGAGGAGAGATCCAGTCCTCTTGGCCCCCTTGTCATGTCCCAGAGGAAAGCAGAGGGAACCTGGCTACACTTTGAAATGAGGCTATGTGTTTCAATCCTGGGGATAGGGATAAGAGGGATCTGTGCTTTGAGCAACCTGAGCCAGAGGCAGAGGGGTGCTGGTGGGGCGCGGGGAGATGCACGGTTCTTATTGCTCTGTACCTTTCACTGGGAAGGAGGGCAGCAGCCAACAGTAGCTCACAGGCTTGTAAACTGAGCCTGCTGGCTTTAAGAAGGGAGGCAATGAAGTCGAATTAAATATAAAAGAGTCATTTGTGCAAAAATAACTTAAACAAATAAAAGACCTGGGGAAGGGGTGTTCCCCTTAGCGCCTGATGGGGAGAGGGCCATATACCACCCCCCAGGCCTCTTCAGTGACATGGCTTTGGGGGGAGGGGGTGAGCTTCCCTACCCCCTGCAATGGCTCAGGATGGGATTTGTAGGGGAAGGGGTTGCGTTTGTGCTCTGAGTGAGGAGTAGTGCCCCACCCACTGTCCACAGGTGCACGTGGCTGGCAGGGACTCCCAAGGCTCAGCACTCAGCTCTCCCCAAGTCAGGGTCAGACTCCAGCTCCAGGGATGGCTGCTATGGGGCCAGTTTCCTCCTCTTATTTTTGGCAGGACGTCCAGGGCGGGCCCGGGGAGGCAGAGGGACAGCTGCCTGTACAAGAGAAGTCGACAGAAGTGATCAGTTAGCTAAGGTAACAGGAGTCTCTCTCCCCACCACGCTAACCTTCCATCCTTGGCTGGCCGCCTCTTGCGCCTCTAACCCCCACAGCCATCCAAAGCACACTTACTCGGGTTGTAGGGCTGGGCTCCAAGGTCACGTCCTGGCGGGAGCTGCTGCTGTTCCGGGCAGGGCTGCAATAAGGGCACAGATGATCAGGGGCAGCTCCCAAGCACCAGGTGAATTTCAGAAGGCTGGGTGAGAGACTTTCTACATTTGGATAGTAAAGGCACAATGTCCTTATTCATAGTCACGCATCTGACATTTCTGAAAAGCAAGCCACTATTTGGGGCCAGGGGTATGTGTGGTTCAGTGGTACAACACTTGGTTTAACATGCACAGGCCCTGGGTTTGATCCCCAATACCACAGAAACACACAGGACACTATGTGGACACTTCTCTAGTCCCAACAAATAGGTGGCACAGGGGCAGGCCTCACACTCACTTGTATTTTCTCCTTCGACCACGRCGAGACTTTCTGACTATCCCCGGGGGCACCTGAGGAAAGATGGACAGTGTGTGTGGAAGAAMGGAGACACGTGCACTCGAGCCCAGCACCTGAACCTTACATTATGACACCTACCTTAAAGTCCTCAGAATGGGGCCCAGGAAGGGGTGGATCCTTGGGCTCAGCACCCCCTTCAGCTAGCTCCCCATTATGCTGCCAGTGGTGAGTCCTTCTTGGGGACCGTTCCATTTGTCCATTGAAGCCACCACGTGTTCCCCATTTGAGTGCTAGCCGGCCAGGCTCTCGGCGGCTGCCCGGCTTTCGGCCTCGGCCTGGCCTGGCCTCACCGTTAATGCCCCTAAGTCCCCCTCCTCCCCTCCGGCCCCGTTTTCCTGACCCCCTCCCAGTGAGCAGCTCGGGGACTGGGGGGTCAGGAGAACCATGGGGTGGGGCTAAGGCACTGAGGGGAGGCCGGGCAGGCTCCGGTTCAAGGGCTGAGGCGGGGCTCTCGGGGGGCAGACAGGGGGCGTCCGGCTGCTCTGGAGGGATCTGCTGGCAAAAACATGTCTACTTCAGCAGCAGTCCTCTGTACTCAGAAGTTCCCAGGTTTAGGAAATCCTTCCTTCCTGACAGACCCATCCATGTGCTTACCTGGAGACTCTGTAGCAGGCAGGCTAGGGGACTCGAAGCCTCTGACAGGGCAGGAGGTGCTCCCCCCCCAGGGAGGAGCTGCAGTCCTAACTGGCTGGAAAGAAGAGGGCCAGGAGGCTGCAACAGGCTGGGGAGGGTCCCAGGGCTGCCGGTCAGTGAAGACAGATCACCTGCTGAGAAAGTCCAGTCAGGGCCTCTCCCTCCACAGACTGAGCTGACCCACTCTCCAGGTTTACCCAATGGTCAGAGGAAACTCTTCCCAGTTTTGACGGCTTGTCTTATGCCACTTACCCAGCAGGCTGGCACTCAGCAGAGGGCTAAGAAGTTGGGGGGGTCTCCCTGAGTTGGAGGGGGCCTTGCCCAGAGAGGAGGCCCCCGGGTCAGTAGTTGCCGTGGTGACACTGGAGGTAGGTGGTCCAGGTTGGGGGGCACTCAGGACACAGGGCTGAGGAGAAGAACGGTTACAGCATGTGATGAAGGTCTGACAGGCGTGTATGGTACCCCCACATGCACTGTTGGACTACAACTGGGTAAAATAGCCGTGCTCCTTCTTACACCCACCCTACCCCAGCCACGACTGTGTCTTCCCCAGAGAAGAGCCCATCCCGACTGCGTTCTCATTCTGCCCCACCAGCCTTACCTGGGGAGGTGTCCCCGAGGGGGKATCCAGGCTGGCAGCCAGCAGCGCAGAATTTAAAGCTATGAGGGTGGGTGGGGCTGAAAGGGGGGGGAATAGTAGGGGGGGCAGGTCTCCCAAACCTGAAAACGGCTCCCCATTTGGACCTCCAGCTCCCTCTGCAGACCCTTCCCCATCCCCAGCTGTGGGGCCCAGGGCCAACAGGGGCAGAAAAGAGGCAAGGAGGTTGCTAGGGGGTGCAGACGGAGGGGGCAGGAGGTCAGACGGGGGCGGAGAAAGGAGAGAAGCCACCAAGAGTGAAGGCCCTTCGGGCTCGCCTGGGGCTAAGGGAGGGCCAGGTCCCCCTGGTGGGGGCAGCAGGGGTTCAGGAGGAGGCTGTCCCCCCCCAGCCAGCACACCAAATAAACTGTGGCTAAGTAATGGAGAAGGCGGAGGCTGCCCCAGACTCAGAGGGAGAGGCAAGGCCCCCAGCATCCCCGGGAAGCCAGCTCCACTGAGAGCCAGGCCCTGCTCAGGGCTGGGGAAAGGGAAAGCCTCCCCACCAGCCAGGGGCGGCAGAGGGCAGGCTGGGCCTGCCCCCACCCCCAGCCCATCAGATGGGCTTTGAAGCGCAGGGCTGGGGACTACGGGGGCTTTGGAGGCAGCTGGTGGGGCAGGGGCACCTGTAAAAGAAAACAGATCCAGCTCCAGGAAAGTCCTCTTTCTGGKGTCCACAGAACCCAACCTCTGACACAAACCCCCAAACCCACCAGAGTGCTCTCTAGACCCCCTCCCGCGGCGGCCCCCACACGTGCCCTGGGTGGCTGTAGGGCTCAGCTCCCGAACACCCATACCTGGCACACTGCTGAGGCTGCCACTGGTGGTCCCAGGCAGAGAGGGCTGAATGGGGTGCCTGGGCTGGGGGGGGCTCCCTGAGGAGAGGGCGGGGGGAGGAGGAAGGTGTGCATCTGACCCCAAAAGGTTAAAGCTTCCATCCGAGTGGGAAGGGCCAGGGGTGGGGAGTCCCAGTAGGGACAGCACAGAGGGGAGAATAGGCTGGGATGGCTCTGGGAGAGGAAAGGGCTGAGGGACAGGAGCAGGGGCCCGMGGACGGCTCCGTCTAGGGGTCTGAGGGCCTCCCCCTTCTAGCAACCGCAAGACAGTTGGGGGCCGGCGAGGACGCCGCTGAGAGGGACGGGATGATGCATGGGAAGCTGAGGGTGCCTGGGCACGGGGCCGCCGGCCCTGTAAAGTGCTGGGAGGGGGCAGCGGGGGCTGTTGGGCCTTGGCTGCTGCAGAGAGCAGGCTGCTAGCAAGGAATGGGGGTGCCCCAGGCCCCTCCACTGTGGGGGCCCCTCCCAAGGACCCCAGGACCAAGGGCAGGTGCATAGTGGCTGAAGACACTGGTGGCTGAGTGGCAGGACCAGGGGGGCCAGGGGGGCCAGGGAGATTATTGCTTGGGGGCAGGGGGGGAGGTGTTAAGGCATCACTACAGTGGAAGAGAGGAGAGTCTGAAGGTGGCGAAGAGGAGGCGTGAGGGGCTGGAGGAGAGCCCAGGTCAGAGGACACGAAGTTGGCTCGGAAGGAAGCCCCCCAGTTGTGGGAGGGGGCATTGAGGCTGATAGCAGGTGGGGGAGGTGGGGCTGGAGAGGGCGCATTGCCTCTGGGGAGGAAACAAGGGCTGCTGCTGCCTGCAGAGGGAACTGGATCGGGAAGCCGGGGCGGTGGGAAGAGCCCTGCAGGGCCTGTCAGAGGGGGGAAGGCCTGGGGAACTGAGGGTGGTGGGTCTTGGGGAATGGAGCCAGGACCCCCATTAAGTGGAGTTGTAGGAGGAACTCGACAAGGAGGGCGGGCAGAGGGGGGCCCTGGGGACACAGTGTGGAACATCTGGGGGCTTGCTCCCTCTCCTGCAAGAAAGAAGAAGTGAAGGGCCAGCTTGTGGRCCCTCCTGCCATGAATGCCAACCTCTCCAGTCCCAACTCCCACAAGTCACAGCCATGTCCTTCTCACCAAGCTGTTCCCTGCCCACCCCACCCGGGCCTTCCTTCACAGATCACTTCCCCACCATCCACCTTCCAGGCCCCAGGCTTCCCCCATTTTTCTCTAAGTGGCAGAAAAACTCACCAGGAGAAGAGTGTGAGCAGGTGGTCTCCATGCTGCGGTACAGAGTTGCCATGGCAACAGCTTTCCGCCTGTGGTTGCACAGCTTGGTCATGTCCTCCTCCGATGCAGGCCCCACCCCAGCCCCACCCGGGGTCACCGGGGCCAGAGGGTCAAAGTTGAAAACCTGTAAGTAGGAAGCATGGACAGGGACAGTGAGAGGGTGGGATCTCAAGAAGGCACGGTGGCCAGGGATTGGCTTATGCATTGAGTCTCTGGAACCCCCACAGCTCTGACCTTGGGGACATTGAGTGGACACTCCAGACCGCACTTGCAGGTCCCATCGCTGAGGAGGTAGGTACGGGCTTGCTCCAAGGAAGACAGCTCTGTGCCACTCGGGCTGGGAAAGAGCAGGGTCACAGGTATGGGGTTAATTTCAGGCAACCTGGAGATACTTCCTAAAGGACAGTTACACGCTTTCCTGGGAGGGGCAAGGCGGGAAGTAAAGGGTGTGGGAAAACACAAAGTGTGCCTGGATCCAGAGACCCAGAGATAAAGAGATAGCCTG